>CAIGRF010046772.1:6776-18555 GCA_903798235.1 Fraxinus ornus | reverse complement strand
GGGTGGGTGGGGTGGGTGGATGGGTTAATTATATTATATTACAGTTAAATATTTAATTTAATATAATAATTGTGAAATATAATTAATTAATTCATGAAAAACCTGATTTTTATAATTCTAAACCTTGGGGTTTGATTTTTTATTTTGGGATAGATAAAGTCTAATTTGTGAATTTTTGCCTTTTCAAAACCTCGGGCTGTGTGAAGTTCACATAATATGTTCTTAGACAGAGTGTAAGTAGGTATAGAGACTAAATACAAACCTCAGCTTCCTCGAGTCATTGCTTCCTTCCTTCCACACTTGGTCAAAGAAACCATACAAATATGCATTTTCCATCAAAGAACAAGAAGAAAGTCACGTCTAGCATCAACTTTTATACATTAGAACAAGTTGCCGAGTGACATTATCATTTTCTGTTGACATATGAGTATTAAACACTGCCAAACATTCTCTGAAGTATTGAGCTTTGACTTAGTTGATGCTTAAGTAAAGCCATCTTCTATGAACAAATCACCACCACACAATATTCTAGATTTTTATTTTATTTATTGAGAATGTGATGTTAAAAAGTTGTGAGTCCAATGAAACGTAATGTTGAAAATGAATCTAGAAAAAATAATGAGTATAAATTTTTATAACTATAATGTAAATTATGGTTTAGTTTGAAGTTTTGAATGAAGAAAGAGTGACATTGTGACAAAAAGATGACCACAACATGTCTTGATTTCTCCTCTCGGATTATGACTCTCTAATTTTTATCTATGTGTTTACTAGTTTAAAAGCTCAACATCTACGACCCTTTTCTTTTATCAACAGAAGATGGATCTTAGTTTCAATCATGTTAAGGAAAATGAATAAGATGATATGGGGATGGAGATGAAGTTGGAGGAGGAGATGGAGATGGAGATGGAGATGCAGAGGTAAGATTGATATGCTTCCAAATGATTTATTGGCCTATACATTTGTGCTATTGACTCGTTTCAAAGATTTGATTTGGTAAGTAAAGTCCTTGTTCAAGCCACATTATAATTTTCATTCTCATTTTTCTAATCATTTTCAATTACATATTTTTCAATAAAATAATATTTTTCATCGCATCAACAACTTTTCCTTCTTTTTCAACCACATATTCACAATCACATCACCCACAAAATACATTTTTCCCATTTTAATGCATCGAACATGGGTTCATTCTGGGTATACAAGGCATGCAGCGTGCATCGAAAATGGAAACAAGGCGCGAAGGAGTCATTTTGCTAGATGGAAAGTGGATGACGATTTAGATAAGCGCCTAGTTTCTCCTTGCTTATGAATAGATGGAGACGAAACTTAGAACTCTTGAACTCTGATTAAAAGTTAAAACTATTATTGTAGAGATAGTTTGTCTTCCACACTCCAAATTATTTATGGGATACTCATCCCTCTTAACATACAAACAATATAAGACAAATGAAGCACCATTTAAACCATTAATGAATATCAATTGCATTTAAAAAATTTCAAATAATATGGAAGATATCCAACAATGCTTCAATAAAAAAAAAAACTTGTTTAAATTAAACAAATACCAAAAAAAATCCTACTCTAGCACAAAAGGAAAAATATTACCAATACCAAAGCCACATTAATAAGTGTTCAATTATAAATACATCACGTGAAACACATATTACTCGTGTTCAGTAAAAGACTAATTATGAGTAAGTTCACTTAAAAATTCGATCAATTAAAATATACCTAATTATTCCACTTAAAGATAAAGAACATGAAATCCATTTCTAATGTCAATGTTCAAAATTGTATATCTAAACTCCATTTTTTTATTTTTTTATTTTTGTCTTTCGCCAGTAGAACTGTGAAGTACCAACAAAAAATTAAATATTATAAAAATAAAATTACTAATAGCGGCTTTTTCTTTTGTTGGGCCTAATCACCCTTTATAAAACCAAGCATATCCAATTATTAATAAAGGCCCGTTCGAGGAGCAAAAGAAGGGTACAATTCAAGCGGCGCGGCTATGGGGTTTTTCTAGGTAGGTATTGCACTGGACAAATCGACAGAGAAAAACACTACACTGTTGTCGCGGAGTTGACAATTCGTCTTCTTCATCACAAATTTTGGAGGTAATTACCAGATTTATTTTTCAAAAACATGCTTTAAATCTTGAATTTTTAATGGCATTCTCCTTGCCTAATTGATAAATACAGTGGACCAAAATCATGTGGGCTCATGGTATCATATGAATATGTAAAACCAACTGTTGATGATCAGAAAGACTCTTTTTGTCTGTGAGTGTAATTAAGTTGCATATATTTTAGGGGATGCATGAGCGGAAATGGAAAAAATATTAAAAAGAGCCAAATGTGCAGTTTGGTTCTCAGCAAGAAAAAAATAAATCTTACTTTTTCTGGTTATTTGTGGCAGATTCGGGAGAGTATCTGTATAAACTGATAGAACTAAATTAGGGAATTGAAGTTGGAAGTTCAGCCTATAGGAAGTAAGAAATGGACGAGTCTCCCTCACACGTGAAAAGGAAACAACCGGAAGAAAATTTGGAGGGCAAGGAAGAAGTTACTGCTCAAGAATCATTGTCAAAGAAGCCTAACTTAGCACGAACATGTGTGCACGAGGTTGCAGTTTCGAGTGGCTATTCTTCAAATAAGGATGAATCAGTTCACGGGACTCTCTCAGATCCCATTTTCAATGGGAAAAGGGCAAAAACGTACCCATTCAAGCTCGATCCATTTCAGGAAGTTTCCGTGGCATGTTTGGAAAGAAATGAGTCGGTTTTGGTTTCAGCACACACTTCAGCAGGCAAAACTGCAGTTGCTGAATATGCGATTGCCATGGCCTTCAGGGATAAGCAAAGGGTTTTATATACTTCTCCATTAAAAGCTTTGAGCAATCAGAAGTACAGAGAGTTGAGCCAGGAGTTTTCTGATGTCGGGTTGATGACAGGCGATGTGACACTTTCACCCAATGCAAGCTGTTTGGTAATGACAACGGAAATTCTGAGGGGAATGCTTTATAGGGGTTCCGAGGTGTTGAAGGAAGTTGCTTGGGTTATATTTGATGAGATACATTACATGAAAGATCGTGAAAGAGGCGTTGTTTGGGAAGAAAGTATCATTTTCTTGCCCCCAGCTATTAAAATGGTTTTCCTTTCAGCAACAATGTCGAATGCTACTGAGTTTGCTGAATGGATATGTAATATACATAAACAGCCATGTCACGTGGTTTATACAGATTTTCGGCCAACACCCCTGCAACATTATGTTTTCCCCATGGGAGGCTCTGGTCTGTATCTTGTTGTTGATGAGAATGAGCAGTTCAGGGAGGACAATTTTTTGAAACTGCAGGATACTTTCGTGAAGCAAAATCTGGCTGATGGGAACAAGAGTGGAAATGGCAGAGCGAGAATTGCGAAAGGTGGGACCACTTCTGGTGGTTCTGACATATACAAAATCGTTAAGGTGGATAACCACCTGTAACTTTCCATTTTATTTGCACTGGTAGTCTACCTACATCTGCATGTATAGAAAATCATATATTAAAAAGTCATTCACCTTTGAATGCACCAAGTTGCAGCCATCTTCATCAGTGACTAATTTACTTTGTCATTTACTGTTCTCTCTTTCACCTTCTTTGCTTCTATGCAAGGTGTGCGGTGAAAAAATTGCATTGCTTCATAGTGCTTAAATTGAAAATTTGCTGAATTTCAGATGATTATGGAGCGGAAATTCCAGCCAGTGATAATATTTAGTTTTAGTAGAAGAGAGTGCGAAGAACATGCCATGTCAATGTCCAAGCTCGATTTTAATTCCCAAGAGGAGAAGGAAGTTGTCGATCAAGTGTTCAAAAATGCAATTCTTTGCTTAAATGAGGAGGATAGAGACTTACCTGCTATTAAACTAATGTTGCCATTGCTTCAGAGAGGCATTGCTGTTCACCATTCTGGCTTGCTTCCTCTTATCAAAGAACTTGTGGAACTTCTGTTTCAAGAAGGACTGGTTAAGGCTCTATTTGCCACAGAAACGGTACTGCTGTTTACAAAAATGCTTTCATATATTAAATTTTGAACATTTATTGGTCATCCTTATGAATAATCTTGAGACTTACTAAGGTCTTACAACAATCTCATACCAACTGGTATCGTAATTCGTATTTAATAAGAATATGTAATGTGTATAATTGCACCTTCAGTAAAAAAAAAAAATTACTGCATTCATTAACTGTTGATTTTAATTCATAACAGTTTGCCATGGGGTTGAACATGCCTGCAAAAACTGTGGTTTTCACAAGTGTGAAAAAGTGGGATGGTGATAGTCATCGATATATTGGATCTGGTGAGTACATCCAGGTGAGTAGTGTTGCAACATTATTACTAAAAATAGAGCTACACATTACACCTACTTTTTGTTTATGATTATTTGACATTTTATTCCTTCCAATAGATGAGTGGTAGAGCTGGACGTCGTGGTAAAGATGAGCGGGGTATTTGTATCATTATGATTGATGAAAAGGTAATTTTATTGCTGGCTACCTTTGTCTCAGTTTAAGCACTGGGAAAAATAAATTCTAGAGTAAATTCTCCTTTGATGTGATTGAGGAAATTGCCCTATTATCAATGAAGTTATGGAACAGATCTAATGCGTAACTGGACCTGTATAATCATTCATATCAAGACTACATTGCTGATAACTGCTATTCCTTAAATTCTGTGATTAAAATATGGACTGAAAAAGGCAAGACATATAGGAATGTCAACAAATGTCAAAACTCACTACTGTATGAATAAGTGCAGCTACTGCAGTGACCTTTTGAACTGGAATAGGCGAGTCTAAGTAGCATGCATCATGTGAGATTTTGCGAGATTAAGAATTATGATAATGCTGCAAACCTACATCTAATCATATGTGACCTCCAGGACATGAAATTTGCTATTCGAGTATCTTAGAAGAAGTGATTTAACCAAACCTTACATTAGTCACCGAACATCATCTTCTTCTTTTTTTTAATCAGATGGAAATGAATATCCTCAAGGACATGGTCCTGGGCAAACCAGCTCCATTGGTCAGTACTTTTAGGCTAAGCTACTACTCAATCCTGAATTTAATGAGCCGTGCTGAGGGACAATTTACTGCTGAGCATGTTATCAGGAATTCCTTTCACCAATTTCAGTATGAGAAGGTTTTCCCGGCCTGAAAACTATTCCTTATATATTCTCATATATTTTTGAATCTTGGTTGATAATGTGCAACTTCTTCTTTAGGCATTACCTGACATTGGGAATAAGGTGTCCAAGCTGGAAGAGGAGGCTGCAGTGCTTGATTCTTCTGGAGAGGTCTACTTATTCTGATTAGTTATGCTTGCAATGCATTGTTTAGAATGATTTAATGCTAAAATTTCCTTATTAAATGTTAAGGCTGAGGTTACCGAATATCATAAGCTACAGCTTGAGATAGCCCAAGTTGAAAAGAAAATGATGGCAGAAATGATGCGGCCTGAAAGAGTTCTCTATTTCCTTCAATCTGGTAGGCTGGTAAGTGAGAAGATAGGTGTTTGTATATGTTATGCCGCAATCTAGAATAACCTGAATCCTGTCTACTTCCTATTGTAACCTCTGTTCATTTGATCAGCGTAAATGTCATTTTTTCCTTATTTGTGACTCTCTACTATTTCTCTTATATTTCTTCTCTGTGTATAGTTTTCTGTTATATGCGGCAGTTCATTTCACTTTACATATTTGATGTTTTGCCCTGATAATATGAGGAATGTTTAGTGCTCAAAGGGGAATGTGTTTTTCTTAGTTCATTGTGACTCTTTCCTCCGCTGCTCGTATTCTACTTCTATGTGGTGTTGGAGGAAAGGTATAAGAAGAGAGGCCATGAACAGAAATAAATCTGCTTTATTTACTGATTTTGGATATAATGATGCTTGAACCCTTTTGCTCCCACTCCTTGGGTTGAATATGGATTCACTTTTACGTGTTGTTTCTGGTTTCACTTTCATGCACTCTCTGAGTCTGAGCTACTTCCGTCAAACTGCAGGTTAAAGTAAGGGAAGGTGGCACAGACTGGGGTTGGGGAGTTGTAGTCCATGTGGTGAAAAAGCCCTCTGCTGCATTGGGTTCTTTGCCTGCTGCGCTTGCTTCTTCCCGTGGTAGCAGTTATATTGTGGACACTTTGCTTCAATGCTCTTTTGGCTCAAGTGAAAATGGTTCTCGACCCAAACCATGTCCTCCTCGTCCCGGAGAAAAGGGGGAAATGCATGTGGTAAGTTGATAACATCTTGAACGAAATTCGGTGACATAAAAGCTTTCAATTTAGTCTGACTGGAGCATGCATGTATAACGAGATAGGAAGTTAATACACATTGATTTCTTTCTCAGGTTCCTGTTCAGTTGCCTCTTATTTCTGCACTCAGCAAGCTCAGGATTGCTGTTCCCTCTGATTTACGCTCAATAGAAGCTAGACAGAGTGTTCTTCTTGCCGTTCAGGAGCTTGAAAAACGTTTTCCACAGGGCTTTCCAAAGCTTAATCCTACGAAGGTATATAGTTGTTACATTGGTATTGAGCCTGTCCTTATTGATGCTATTTTCTTATATGGATTTTGTGAAAATCATTTCTCATTGTTTTATTCAGCTTAATCTGATGTTGTAAAACCAGCCTCCTTTTTGATTTTATGAAGTTATGAATCATGTTACTATAATGGTCCAACAGTTGATTTGAACCTCGGATCTGGGTATCATCACGAAATTATTAAGTATGTTGATATATGTTATCCAGCAATGGAACACTTAATTATTATTCCCTGATAAAATGTCAGTCACAGAACCCAAATCATCAATGAAATTGATGCAACTATTTTAGGCTTGTATTTGTTTATTCATTATTAGCCTAAAATCAAAGAATTTCACATATTCATAGATGAGACTAAAAATTAAGCGTGAACAAATTTAGAAGTACATCAAACCACACACAAGAATCAAAAAGTAGGAGAGGCAGAAAAAAAGTAAGTTATCAGCAAGATACACCATTCGCGTGATTATATTTGTTTTTATTTGCCAGAGGCAATGTCAGCCCGACCATCATCACTGCCCCTCAGTCCTTTTCATGGTCCACATGATTTGAATTTCTTGAATCTTTCATCTGGCAGAGACCAACTAGCATTGCAATTTTATTTATGTGACATGCTTGTACATTATCCCATTTAGTTACCTTGTCTTTCATGATCTCCAGAGCCAGAAGGCATAATGTTTTTCATACGTCAAAATGCGGTTTTTCATAGATTTCTGATGTCAAAGAAAAACTTCTTTACATGTCTCGATATCTTTAGGAGGCATGGCACTATATATTTCTAATGTTAGTACCTTTTTGTCAGGACATGGGGATTGAAGATCCGGAGGTTGTTGAGCTGGTTAACCAGATTGAGGAACTTGAACAGAAATTATTTTCCCACCCATTGCATAAGGTCTGAGAAAAGATTAACTTTTCCCTTTCCCCACAAACATTTGTTTCAGCTAGTTGCTAGAAGCTTCCCAATGTAGGCCATTGAGGACGTGAGCTTTACAGAAACATCTGTAAATTGGTTCTCTACAGGGTATTGACTTAATTTTGCAAGACATAATCAGACAACCCCTTTACGACAATATCATATACATCCCGTCACATTTAAAAAATCACACTAACCTCCTTTATTTCTAGTTTTGAGTAGGGCAGGACACAGTCCGGTTCGGTTACCGAACTCAAATTTTTGGGTATTTAGTAAATAGAATCGTTGGGTCCAAATTTAATTATGGATCCGTTCGGGTTTGGTTTGATTTGGTTCCGTACAATAATAATTATTTTTTTATATATTTACAATGCTGCATTAATTCAATTACTGACATGTTCAATTTTAACTCTTACAAAATAACATAGTCCAATCCTGTGATGTCATTTGCACTTCTCTTTGTTAAGTTTTCGTAGATTTAACAGTTAAAATCTCATGAAAAGGAAGATAGCGAGCTCACAATAATAAAGAAAGGCTTCCAATTCGATTTCTCCATACAGAAATGTCACTATGGTAGGATAAAAGATTTGGATAAAATTTAGGTTGATTTGATTAATTGGACTTAGGCTGGAAATTAGAAATTAGAAATAAGAAAATCATATTTTAGGTTTGAGCTAAATTAATTAATTATCAAATTTATTTAGAAAATAAAATAAAGTAATTTGACTTATTTAAGATAAAAAAATTTAGAGATATTCGGTTCTTGGTCTAGAATCGAGAACTGTACCGAATCCGTCCGTTCTCGGTTCAGATACTTGTTCGGGTATTTAATTTAAAAAGAACTACTCAGTTCGGGTCCGGTTAGGTCGGTCTGGTTCAATTCACCCCTTGACTACCTTTGGAGCCATATCTCTTCTAAATGAGGTTAATATAACAAAAATGTCCATGTGAACTAAGATGAATTTATTGTAGTTAATTTGCTCAAAGAAAATTATAGGAATATATAAATTGACACATTATATATAAAGCTCTTTGACATATTAAATTTTAATAATATAAATTTACTTTTTTTTTATTAGAGGTATTATTTGTCTAAATATGTATGTTTAGATAAATTATTTACATATATATTACCAAACTCTTCAACAAATTAAGTTGAAATTTCCACTAGAATGCATATTCAGAATTGTGTATGCATAAAATATTTATTGGCTTATTATTTAAAGGGAACAAATTGAATCGCAACTAATTGTTGAAAGTTTGATTCTTGATTTACAAGGGCATGTATATCAATTGCATTTTAGATGAGATATGCTCAAAAAGTGGTGTGGGGGCTGATTATAAGCCAATGTTTGCTCATGTTTATAAATAGTTTAAAACACTCAAGTCACTTTATACCCACACATGACAAGAGGCCCATAGGTACTACCCACTTATCCACCACTCATTTTTTATATATTGATAATTTATATTGTTTATAAACTCTTCATAAACATGCTTTTAATTCTATTACATTCACATTTATGCTATGCAGTCTCAAGATGAACATCAGATTAGAACTTTCCACAGAAAAGCGGAAGTGAATCATGAAATTCAACAGCTGAAGTCAAAAATGCGTGATTCACAGGTATTTGTTGGACACTTTGAATGCATATACGTATAAATACCTGCATGTGCAAATCTGCAAATTAGCTTCTGTGTTTTGTCCTCATTCAATTGCTACCTGTTCTCTGTGCTCAGCTTCAAAAATTTCGTGATGAACTTAGGAACCGCTCACGGGTTCTTAAAAAGCTGGGGCATATTGATCCTGATGGTGTTGTTCAGTTGAAAGGACGAGCAGCGTGTTTGATAGATACAGGAGATGAGCTTCTTGTTACTGAATTGATGTTCAATGGTGAACCTTCTTATCATTGATTTTTCACACTTGTGTCTGCTGTTACTTCTTTATTTTCCACACTTAAATAAATGTTGAGCAGTGATTAATTTTTCATGTTATGGACCAGTCCCGATATGGAACGTTAGTTTACTTCAACCATTCATCACATCTGCTTTTATTCCTCACATGCTAAAAATTTGTTAGTGCGGAATTGTGATTCAGTTGATTGAGATCTGATGTATTTCCTAAATGTAAATAATCAACCCTTTCTAGTTTTTGATTATTCAAGTAATAAAAATTGTGGTAGTTTTTGAATAGTTAAGTAATAAAAATTGTGGTATAGGCCAAAACTCTCTGATTGTTTATGTTCAGTTGACCCTTGGGAAGTCTGCATGAAGCTGAATGTTTGAGCTTATTTTATTGTGTTCTTGGGCTTTGGGCCTGTGGAAACGAGCTTATAGTCGTGGCCATTTAACCTTTTAAGCCAAAAATCAATGGTTAGACCCTGAAAGGAGAGATAATACTTGATCACTGGTGCATATAGAGATTGTGAATAAATAAATTTTTGGCAGGTACCTTTAATGATCTTGATCATCATCAAGTTGCTGCTCTGGCAAGTTGCTTCATTCCAGGAGACAAAACAGGGGACCAAATAGAGTTAAAAGCAGAACTCGCTAAACCACTGCAACAGCTTCAAGACAGCGCTAGAAGAATAGCAGAGGTGTGTTCAGCTTTTTAATTATGCACACACGTGTGTGTGTGTATGTATGTGTAGATTGCTTTAATTTTGTTCGTTGTGGCTATCTGCATATGGAGAGAAAAAGTATTGCAGGCATGGTAAATGACATGTCAATTTTGTCACAGATACAACGTGAATGCGGACTCGAAGTAAATGTGGAGGAATATGTGGAGGCAACAGTTAGACCATACTTGATGGACGTGATCTACTTGTGGTCAAAGGTCAATATAGTACCTTTCTTTTTCTCAGTAGATGGCCGGTTAATCCACACTTGTTAAGATTTGATGCCTCTAAATTTATCACTTTTGGTATAAAGATTATTTTCAGAGGATTTTTGTAAATTTTATTTGTGAAAACAACTTGAATCGATTGCTTGGTTTTGAGTCAATTCATCTTTTTAATTAGAATTCTAAAATATGTTGGTATTCATCATGTTTAAACTCATTGTTCCTCTAAACTTCCTTTTTTCAGGGAAAATCTTTTAAAGAAGTTACAGAAAAGACAGACATCTTTGAAGGTAGCATTATACGACAAGCTAGAAGGTTGGATGAATTTTTAAACCAGGTAATCCAATCGATTTTCATCAATCCTATGAATTTGTTGTTCGAGCAAAAGTTTATAAATAGGTGAATAAACAGGCATAGTAATATGAACCAACTAAACGGAGCCTTTTTCCGATAGGTGATTAACATGCATTTAATGATTTGAAGAAAGTAAAATATAAACGTTGAGCCTTACTAGCAAATGTTAGTAGGATTGAATGCCTGAATTGTTGAGTGCCTCTACTCCAGGACTATTTTTGGTCCCTTTATGATGTATTCTCTACTTTCAGGCCAACAGATGGCTGGAGAATTCTGTAATGCTGTTTCCCTTATATCATATATCCGTGCATACCAAATAGATAATACTTATGGCACGATTTGCAAGGTTAATTAGACAGTTGTGGATTACTAAGAAAAGAAAGCTAAAATGTTATCTATTATACTGTTAGTACGACCTAATAGTCCATACCAATTACCAAACCTGCACTTAAAAGTTTGCGTTTCAAGACTGTTGGATCATAATACCCATATTCAGTTTATTTATTTTTCCTCATTTCGGGTTTTTCCAGTTGAAAGCTGCTGCTAATGCTGTCGGAGAAGCTGATTTAGAGAACAAGTTTACAGCAGCTAGTGAGAGCCTGCGTCGAGGGATAATGTTTGCAAATTCACTGTACCTCTGAAACTGTAGACTACTGATTAGCTTCTTGAATATTTATGATAAGCCAGTAGTGTGATTTTCACCATAGGTTTTGAAGAATTTTTGTTAGCACCCTTGTCTTTCTTTTCCCTTTTCTATTTTAATTTAACATTGTGTACAAATGCAATAAGAGTAAAGGTGTAGAGAATTATTTTTTAAAATTGTCTTGAGTTATTTTCCTTACATAATGGACTGCCTAACCTTTAGAAGCAAGGTTTTGGGTCCCATGTGACGGAAATCACCAGACATTCAGGCTTTCAATAGAGTTGGAGATAAACGTCGAATGTGGATCGATAATTTTGTCCTCTAGCTATAAGTCCTGTGAAATTTGTGCACAATTTGAACATCTATATTGATGATCTTGGATCAGTTGGAATTCAGATTCTCAATTCAAATTAGTTGAAGATTCAAAATTCCACTTTTGTTGGGATCAA
>CAIGRF010046736.1:0-11621 GCA_903798235.1 Fraxinus ornus | reverse complement strand
TTTTTTTTTTTGATGAAAATCATACATCATTATTTTGTTCATTGATATAACCCAACACGTGTGATATTTGAGTTACATCAAAACGTTAATGCCACGTGTTTTTTTTTTTTGGGGAAGGTTGGATAGTTGAAAAATACGATTGTATAACTAAAACAAGATTTAAAGTTGGACGCGGTAAATGAAATGATTTAAAGTTCTAGGGAGTACAAGGTTGATTTATAATTGTTATAATTAAACTTTTAAAGTAAGTTGTTACTTACTTTTTTGGTTTCAAGACTTTAGCCAAACGTCTCCTACTTATAAGTAAGGTAAATTTACTTTTTCCTCGTTGGGGGAATCAATTTCTATAGCTTTAAGCATAAGCTATTGGACCATTTCATCCTCAAGACAATTTACTTTCTTCATACATCTGTCACAACACTCTCTCTCTAAAACACTCTCTGTTCTCTCTCTACAGCAAACATGCACAGACAGTCACTTGGCTCACCGGCTTCAAAGCTTCATCTCCACATACACAAGGATGAATCTTTGGATTCTGAATCCCACAACCTAATCACAGAAGAAAAACAACAGCACAAAACCTTGAAACTCAACCCCAAATCTCCTGAGAAATACATTCACTTTATTCCCATATTAACACTCTTTTGCTTCCTCGTTCTTTATCTCTCATCCCACAACCCTTCTCCAAATGGTAAGCAATTTTATGAGTTTTCACTTTTTTTTCTTCTTCTTTTGCTTATTTTCATCTTAACTACTTTTTGCTGTGTTTTTGGGTCCAGATTTGGCTCAGTTCAAGCATTTCCCAAAGCCCACAGGTAAATTTACTGAGTTACTCCCTAATATAGCATTGACAGCATTTGGATTTCCATTTGGCGAAGTTCAAAATTGTAATACTTGTTCTTTCTTCTTTCTTGAGTTGTGGTGGTTCAGAAGATGGGATTGAAACGATTTTGAAGATTAAAAGCGGCGATATATTGGCGATTCGGAGCTTAAAGAACCTGGACGAGAATGGAAACCAGAAAAATCGGCTCCACCGAAAAATCGCCGATTTTTAGTGCGCGTTTATCTGCTCCTTGTTTCTATATCGTCTATAAATTGTCGGTGAGAGTTGAGTTGACACGTGTGGGCTGCTCGTATAATTAATTTCTTTATTTTCAATTTTTAGTGCTGAATTATTTTTTTTTTCTTTTCTGTTTGACAGCTCAACGTTGTAAATAAAAGTCAACATATACGTTGTTTAAGTTTAATATTGTCACATTCTTTAATAAATTTATATTGTACTTATCTCGTGCTTGTCCATCATTATTTCAAAATTACTTTTTCTTTTAAAATCATTTTCAATCACATAATTCTCGTAATAAAATATCTTAAATTTAAATTCTAAATTTCTTTCTCAATTTTTAATAACACGTTCTAAAAAATTCACTATTTCAAATTCATTTAAAAAAAAAAACTCGGTTAAAAGGGGGCTCAATATGTTCGACTCAAGGAAAAGCCTAGCGACTAACGAACTATCAATGTGTCAAGTCCAGGCTGCATCGATCGAGGCACCTAGCCTCTTCGAACAGATGGGATGCCGGGCGCCTCATGTTAAACAAAATGAAACAAAATGAAATAAGGTCTGTTTGACGTAGATTTTTAAAAAAATAATTTTTTTGAGAAACGATGATTTTGTAAAAATATAGATCAAAAATAAATTTTAGAAAAAAAAAATAAACTGAAAAATAGAGGGCACAACACAGAAAAGGTATAATAAAGTAAGACAGTGTCTGACAGGTGGGTGAATGAATTGGGAAAAGAAATCAAATGATGAAGCTGGAAATGGAAATACTAGAATTTCTTTTAATTAATTTTAACCTAAATTTCTCATCTTTAATAAGGCTAGCTGGAAGGAACAGTCCACTTGACAATAATGAACAATATTTTCTTTTTATTCTTTTTTTTTTTCATTTTATTTATTTCTTCTTTTTTTTTTAATATCACTATACGTTATCATCGACGACTACCACTCAACATAATTCACACTTCACCTATTGATTTCAAATTTCACGTAACTAACCATGCGAAAAATCGAGATCATAAAATATTTTCTTGACTTAAAGGTTATCAAATCGAAATCATGATAATAAAAAAGTTAATAATTGAAAGAATGATGTAACCCATATGAATCATTAAATAAACAAACGAACAAACCAACTAATACGTTATCCAATCTTTTGTCTAATCAAAAAATAAAAACCCCAAAGTGGTCCCTAAAATTAAATTAAATAAAAACACCAATATATTGGACTAAATTGAATAAATAATAATAGTAAGAGGTATTTCAATGAAATTAATATAAGAAAAGGTGGAGCCTTGATAAATAAATGTTAACAGAAGTGTGTCTCGTGAATGAGAATGAATTGACAGGCACAGGCTGTTGTTTTTTGTATTTATAGTTATACTACTATATTATCAGTTAGCAGCACGTGCCTCGCTTGTGACACTGTCTTGTTCGAATTGGACACCGTAATTGAAAAGGAGTTTTGTTACATGTCCATTGTGGTTAAAATTAAATTTGAATTTGTTTAATGTTGAGAATCGGGCCAAATAATAAAAATGAGAAAAATATGATTAACATAAAAAATAATGGATCACATAAGAACGCATGATTTATAAGGAAGAGAAGAATTTCATATACCAAGAAACTAAAATTGTGTTTACAAGATTTCATATACCAAGAAGACTCTTGTTCCTAATATCAATTTACCAACCAAGTCCTAATCCAAGTAAGAATTTGGGTCATACTCTAACAAACTCCACATTAACACAAATCTCATAGCAAGAATTTAAGTCTTCATTATTCAAGTCATTATTCAACTATTTCACCATGTCAATTCAAAACACATCATGCCCCTGCCAGGCATACTCAACAACTATTCCAAGCCTTGCTTACCAGTAGACATTCGTTTTGAAACATCTCGTTCACTACTAGCTCCAATCGAGTCAACAAACTTGCTCGAATCACTACGAGCTAGCACTTTCAGCTCCACCCGAGTTTTCAAACCTACTGAATCATCATGAGCAACATGATCATAATTACCACTTATCAAACTATAAGTTGCAACTGCTTCCACATTAACCGTTGAACCTTCCAAAATATATAATCGGGACTTTCTTCGCCTTTTTAACACAACCCTGGTACTGTTGCTGACTTCCAAAACTCCACCTCCACCAGTATACATATACCATTTTGAATCAAGAGTACTCAAGAAGATAATATTTCTATTTAAACCTGAAACATGTCTCACTAACCTAAGTATTCTGACCGTCCCATTAAACATCTTGATTCTGACCTTATCAATATCAACTATTTTATAAAGATCATTGTTTCCCATCACCACATAACTCTTTTTAACTGTTTCATATGAAGAAAATCAATCTCGATCAAAACACATGAAAAAGTACAAGCAGTATATTCAATCCTCTTTAGGTTCAGAGTCACCATTAGAAATCACCAAAAGATTTTCATCACTCAATCTTTTTCTACAAGACTAGCATTACTAGAATTTCCGGTTGTCCATTCCGATCTGTAGTAGCAAACCTATTTCGATTCAACTACTCATAGCAATCCCTCTTCATGTGCCACTCATTGTTGAATTATCAAGAGACTTTATCATTGTTACTATCCTTGACTTTACCCATTCCATGACCACTTGTCTTTCTCTCATGAATAACAAGACCTTCTGCTTGGGTCTCAGATCCGACGACCAAATGCTTTATCTTTTCCTTAGAATAAAACGCATCATATAACCCATCAATAGTAAGAGTATACCGACTTTATAGAATGATATCTCTAAAATTCATATATGAAGGCAGCAACGAACATAACAATATCAGCTCTAAATCCTCTTCATCATACTTGACCTCCATGGTCTTTAAGTCAGCGACGATTTCCTAGAACACCAATAGACGATCTTCCAAATATCCACCTTCCGTCAAGTGATGAGAATACAAGCGCTACTTCAAGTGTGATTTACTTGTAAAGCTTTTTGTCATACAAAATTGTTCCAATTTCAACCACAACCCAGCGGGACTTTTCTCTTTTACCACATCCTAGAGAATTTGACTAAAAGGATGAAGATGTATTTGTGATAAAGTTTTCCGATCCTTATGTTGCTTCTCCTCCACAGTTATTGTGATAACCCAAGAATAACTAACCAAGAGTGGGTGAATTGATTTTTGAAACTTTTTCAACACTTAATCTCAAAAACGATTCAATACACAAGATATAAATGCAAAGTGTAATACGAGAAGTAAATATACAAATTTGATAACGTAATTCAAGTATGAATATAGCACTATGTAAATGACAATGTAAAGTAAAGTACAATAAGTAAGGATAACAAGCCAATTTAATGGGGTTCGACACATAAAGTGTTCTACGTCCCCGTTACCAAACTCTTCGTCACCAAACTCTTCGTCACAAGGCCAAATTCACTAAAAGTGGTAACTTACAATAAGGAGCACCGATCCTTAAGTGATTTACAAATAAGGAGCATTTATCCTTAAGTGACTTACAATAAGAAGCATATATCCTTAACAACAATCGAATTTTCACAAGTACTCTCGAAACCACAAAGTATAAGTTGTAATTTTACAATTGAAAGAACTCTCTAAACAAATGATATAACCAAGTCAAGTATTTAGAGAGTTAGGATAACACTTCAATAAATAGCAAATATTTAAGCTCAAGTGTTTTAAGTTGCAAAACTTTGATGAACAATAAATGATGCAATAGTAAGGATCAATGTACCAAAGTTTTCAACCAATGAATCTCTCTTAACAAATAATACAAAGTTATGTATAGCGAGAGAGTGTTGGCAAATAAAAGCTTTAGTCAAGAATGAGGAAATAGATAAGATAGAAGCTTCTTTGAACAAGTTGAATTTTCGATGAAATAGATGAAGATTAAGTTTTTCAAATCAATCAAATGATTCTTGTAATAAATGAATTGGATAAAAACTAAGTAAACTCAATGATCCTTAATGAATAAGCTCTTTAAAATTCTCTTATAGGGTTTGTTCAATTGAATGCAAAAGAGTTTGGTATTTATAGAGCAAAACAACCAACTGCAGGGATTTTCGGTTGATACATTTCAGTCGACCGAAGTCCAATTATAGCCATTGTAAAGTTTTCAAACCGTTAGAGTTTCGGCAGACCAATTCAAACTTTCGATCGAGTAACTTTCGATCGACCGAAATGAGTAGATTTTGGTTTTAAGAGATTTAAATCACAAATATCATTTTCCAAAATCAATTTTCATTTCGTGAATATTTTTGTGCAAGTGATGAGATGCATAAAAAAAAAACTAACTTTAGCTTTATACTTGTTAAAAATTGACAAGTTATACCTTTACACATAATTTTGAAGATTCAATAAAGTATCTTCTAAACTTCTATTCTTCAAATGTCTTGGTTTTTTCGGATCACTTTCGAGTGATTTGCAACGGATGACAATTTGAGCCTTTTAAATGATTTAGACAATTTATACAAGAAAAATTCAAGAAACAAGATTTGTTAGAAATACAAGAGTATTGTTTGTTATAATCAAAACAAGTGGAATTATATTGAATCATAGGTCAACACATTGTTCTGGGCATTTTATCCACCCCCAACAAAGCATTATCCAAGTCCAATTGAGTAAGAATTGCTCGCATCTTGATTTTCTATAAAGAAAATCTACTATTGCGATCCAAAAACAAAATCTCAAATTTTATAGTTGTCATCCCTGAAACGATAAATCTTATTCAAACCTCACTTTAATAATCAATTTGGACCTCCTACGAACCCGTCAATAAACATTGGCTCTGACACCAATTTTTTGAGAATCGGGCAAAATAATAAAGAAGAGAACAATATGAGCAATACGAAAAATAATGGATTACACGAGAAAACAAGATTTATGTGGAAGAGGATAATTTCATATACCAAGAAACTAAAATTGTGTTTACAAGATTTGATATTATTAATATAAATTTAAACGATTCTCTCAAGTTTCTAATGTATATAATAATGATCTAATTGTTATGTTGAGTCTTTAAAGATTTTACACCATGTGGAGTATATATAAGAATTCATTACAAGTGTTTTGAATGAAATACAATACAAAAAACGAGTCAGAATTGAAAAATGATTCCCGCCCATATAATACTGCTGCTCGAGTGCTGGTGGGCGACGCTCTTCACTTGAGCAAAACGCTAGCACCAAGTGGACGCCAACTCCCTATTCCCTTTTTTACCCAGATGCTCGAGCACCAAAACTATCAGCGAGCTAGTGAAATTGCAAGTTTGCAACAACCATTTCTGTACCAAAAAACTCCAAGACTTAATCTTCAATTATCCGAATTCTTTTTACAAATCAAACTTTCAATCCTTGATGAACTTTTATTCATTTTTTAACTGGACTTCCAAATTAAGAAAACTCTTGTTCATTTTATCAATTTACCAACTCAATCCTAATCCCAATAGGATTTGTGTCATACTCTAACATTTGACATGACAACAATCATGGGCATTGATTTTTAACAACGCTTATTCATGTCAATGGCACAGTTTTCTACATATCACATAATATTAAACTTAATGTATAGTAGGACTGTACAACTAGTTTAATTGAAAAGGTAATACGTTGTGCTCCAAATATTGTACATTAGACAAGTGCCAAAACTAGTTGGCCAAGCCAATATGCCTATGTTTGACACCCATTTTGGGTAAAAAAATTTGATTTTTGAATAGTGATTGATGGAAGAATGTGTGGTTAAAAAGTAAGGAGAATTTTTGTGTTTATGTGTAATATTATTTTATTGATAGAATGTGTAGTTGAAATGAAGAAAGAGAAAAAGAATGAGAATGAGAATGGAAAAAAATGGATGTCAAACATAAGAATATAACTAGTCCCACTCCACCCCATTGTCATTCCTATAGGAGAATCGCTAATGGTACGGAAATGACAATTGAATAGTTAAATTAGGTACATAGCAACAGTAGAAATTTGAAGTAACACAAAACTATGCAATCTTTTTCTTTGGCATTTGAGGTGAATGATTAACGTTTTTGTAAAGGAAAAAGGTCAATGAACTTGTTACCTTACATGTTCTTTGTTTTTTAAGATAAATTATGCTTTGTCTTAAATGATTTGTCATGTTCGTGTTACATTTCTGCATCCTAGTTATCACTTTACTCGAGTGTGAATCGATCTGACACAGAGTTAACACTTTCTAGTTCGTGACAACATTAATTCAACTTTAGCATTTTTATGTTATGAAGAGTTATTTAAGCTATTTTGTGTTACTTTTATGACTTGTTTGTAATAATATATTGAGTATTGCCCTATCACATCAACACTCATTGCAAAAGCTCAATAAATTTTGTTTTACCCAAACTTACCAAACTCATGTTGAACTCTTACCGAGATCCAACTGTTACAAAATAATAGTGAATAAATATCGGCTTAACAAATATCGGATGGACACATACCGACCGTGCAACTAATTTACCGTATGAACAGAAATACAGGATGGACACATACCGGCTGTGCAACAACTTACCGTATGAACAGAACACATACTGGCTTAACAGATACCGTATAAACAAATACCGATTAGACAACTAACTAACTGAATGTTAGCCAAAATATTACAGATTAAGTAATTTTATTAATCACAATAAAACAACGGAACAAGTAATATAAATTGCATGAAATAAAAATCCAATGAACTTTGAAACTGAGGCTTGTGTGAACACAGTTTTCTTAAAACGGTTTCGCCCTCTTACCGTAGGTGCTTGGGGTTTAGTTCGAGCGCTTGTTTCTCATCATACAATGGAAAATCAGTAGAGTCTGAACACTACAAATGCTACTCCGATGAATTGACTTAGTATCTGAACAATATCACTACCAAGACTTTTACAAAAAAATGAAAATTACGAATGCAGACAAGAGATAAAATTTTGTTATATGTAGAGAAGATAAATATTTCTTGTGTTTTGTAAGGGAAGAAGATGCCTAAATAAATAGGTTGTAATGAAGAATTAACAGCCAAGAGTTATGCCATTGACCACCATTAACCCGACTATTAATCTCTCCATTAACACAGACATAATCACACGAGTTTCGGAAGTTAAAAGAATTTGAGGCCAATTTTTGGTCCATTCGGTTCGACATTTGTGTACGCGGGTCACACCTGCACACAAGTTCAAGGTCCAAAACCTTTTTTGGTCCATGATTTGCATCCCCGCGTACGTATGTGGAGAGAGCCTCCATGTTACACTTGATTACACCCCTCTAAAATGTAATCATATTTAAAGTGGTCGTTGCCTTTATCCATTTTCCTATGTATGATAACTTTAACTAGTTTTCCTTCAACACAAAACATTTTTCCAATTCATCACTTTGATTACACATGATTACACCCTTATAAAGTGTAATTATGTTTAAAGTGGTCATTGCCTTTAACCATTTTCCTGTGTATGATAACTTTAACTAGTTTTCCTTCAACACAAAACCTTTTTCCAATTCATCACTTGAGCTCCAATTTTTCATTCACCCTAACATCATTTTTGACAAGTAAATATATGATTTTGATCTTCTCGTGGAGGAGAATACAAATCAAACACGATCTTCCAAAATAAACAAACGGGGTCTCACTCATAATTTATGCCAAAGTGAGCCCTTCAATTTATTTATTTTTTCCAACACCAACTTCAATAAAAGTATTATTCTCCACGTGAGAATACAGTGTCATAACCGTCAGGATAACTACAAATACTTTTAATGAATTTTTTTGATATGTTCACTTAACTTTTTCAAAAAATCTCTAAAATTCATTCCAAGACAACTTCAATCTATGTTTCTTCCACTTTGCCAAAAAATTTGTATGCTCCAAAGGTGAAATGCATTCTAATAAACTTGGAAAGACATTTGGGGAAGAATGGTAATGGTGATGTTGAGAATTTGATGGGTTTGGAATTAAAGGACAATAAAGATATCAGTTACTCTCATTTATTAGAAGATATTTTTCGTATTAAATATTGAACAATATTGCAATATTTGTTTATATCATAATCTATTAAAGAAATTACGAAAAAGAGAATCAAAGAAATGGATAATGTAATGGGTATTGCTGTGTGTTCTTATTTAATTCAAATCGACCCATCTGAAACGTATTAAAAATAAATCTTAACTTGGCTTTTGTGATGACGATGAAAATTCTCAAAAATAAGAATTAAGAATTTAAGAGATTCATCATGTTACTCCAATCGATTCAAGAACGTGGGAACAATCTGAAAACAAGTGGACAAGGTAATTTCTTTTGTCCAACATTATTGCATCGGAGATGCTCTAAGCTAAGGTCAACCACTCGGAGTTGGCGAACGCGGGGCCTTTGCTTCTCGGCTGTCAGCATGCATAAGAAGAATCATTCATGCAGCCGTTCTCTGAATCTTAACAATCATTTTATAACAGTCCAAAAATTTATCAAATACTCAGATTTTCTGTCATCAGGCATTTACATATCATGCTGGCATGAGAGCTACGAGGAAAATTGTAGCTAACTATAGCCAAAATTAATTTCTAGACAGTAGGCATTCAAGGATTATTCGAACCAACACACTAAGGGCACATTGGTACGCACTTGTAGACAACATTGTACAGGATCAGAAGACATCCTGAATTCATTAATATACTAAACAGAATGTCCATGTGGAACCTTACTGACTGACAAAAAACCTTCACAAGAATTACAATGACATAGCTTCAATGAAAGCAGTCATAAAAGGTCTGTGTCAATGAATAAAGCCTAAAATCATTTTTCCAGTAAGGCAGTGCATAGTAATCAAAACCAATTCTTGAAGTAAAATGATAAATTACTCAATTTAATATAATACATCAATTCGACACAATTTAATCGTTGCAAAAGAAATTCTAATTTCTCGAGTTCACAAAAGGCTTATAAGCGTATAAAGAAAACCAAACAACAAAGTTCTCAAATATCAGTGAGTAAACATTCTGAGAAGTCCTCTGATTCTTGCTTTCCTTGATACCTAAGCTATTTAGGAACTTTACAATCAATCCAGAATGTGTGAGAAATAAGAGTTCCATAAACTCCCATCATTTTTCTGTATCTATGTCTCTATCTAATATATCTCATTCTTTTTCCAACAAATTCCTAAACTATGCACAAAATCTAGGTACTAGTATAGAAGAGACCATTCAAAATTTTATATGCTTTTCAGAAAATCAGTTAAAATTTCCTAAATGGATAAGGATTCCAAACATAATTGCCAAATGAAGCAGACCAATGTAACAAAAGAGCACCAAGACAAGGTGTTGCAAACTAATGTGCTGGGTAGAATCTTATTTGAAAGGAGATAATTTAAGGATGTTCATGTGGAATACACCCTGTAAAATATTATTCACATAAATTCTCTGACAAAATAAGTACAAAATACACCAGGGGAGTGAAATTCTCCAAAACAACCAAAAAGGCATCCTGTGCAACGAAATTGTTGTAATCATAAACCCAGAAGGGACAGGACACAGTCACCTCAAACATAAGAAAATGGGTCATTTGAATATATGTTCTTCAGGCAAACAAATTCATCCTGCAAATCAATTCAAGGAACCTAGAACTGGATGCATCAGGGTACACCAAACATTTTTGCTTAATGTATATATCCATAAGAGTACAACAAGACACTCAATGTATCACCTGATAACATAGCGAAGTACTTTCAGAGCCACCACACTTTTAACTAATTTGGTGGATTCAAAATTCAGGACTGTTGCAATCAAATCATTTGAAGGTATTGAAAGGGCCAGCATCTCAGAGGATCAAACCTTGTGCTGGAGTAGGCTTTGAAGAATGCTGCTCACCTAAATCTGAGGCTTTAGGAGACTCGGATAAATGAACTTGAGCAAAGTCATCTACCATTTTCCTTCTCTGTTCATCTTCAACCTTTCCCACTTTCTCTTTGGTCTTTTGGCCTACGTCCCCAGCTGCCTTAGTGACTTTGTTAAAAGCACCTGTCACCCAAGTAGTGCCAGTAAGTACGTACCTATTCTTCATAATGGCAGATCCGGCATTACTGACAGTTTGCTCAGCAGCATTAAGTGCTGCCTTTGCTTTATCAGAAACGTGGAGTTTCTCATCTACTTCACGAACTTTATCATTCACAACTGAAGTACCAACACTTATCTTCTCACTGAGCCCAATTTTTTTGTCAAAGGAAATGACTTTGGCACTTGCTGTGGAAGTCAATTGGTGCTTCTCATCGAAAGATTTTGCTTTATCAACTGTTTCTTTACCTAAGATATAACCCTTTGCAAGTAAGCTGCTTACAACATCCTCTGCCTTTCGGAAGGCCTCTGCACCACCTCCAGTTTTCTTATCTGTGGGCTGCATTTTTGGTCAGAAAACAAGGTAAAAAAAGGTTTCAACGTGTTTAAACAAACAGAATCTATATATAGAATTTCTTACCTGGTGTGGACCAGAAGCAGCAGGTGGAAGTATGTAATCTGGGTCCAGAGTTACGGTTACAGGCAAATCAACTATTGTTGCCCCCTGACATTAGAAGAAAAGAGATG
>CAIGRF010046691.1:27449-37716 GCA_903798235.1 Fraxinus ornus | reverse complement strand
AGATAGAAAAAAAAAAAAAAAATCCATTTTTTTTTCATATTTTTCTCAGTTATTGTCTGTTTCTATTTCACAAAAATTTGCTGTTTTTAAATTTGTAATTTACTTAACCTACAAGAATAGTGATGATGATAAATGAAATTAAGAATTCTTGAGATATCCATGGATATGGCTATTGGTGGGAGGATTTTTATTTTATTTATTGGAATAAAAAATTGAGTTTTTTACTCTTGATTTCCAGACTTCCATTTATTATTTTCTAATTGATATTTGAAAAAGACTAATTCTTAATTTCTTGGTGAAATAAGAATGCTTTATTTACATCCAGAAGCCTAAATGGGATTGTCATCAGATTCAAGAACCCATTCTCATTAATTAACGTTAAAATATCGAAATAAAAAAAATTAATAATTTGATTAAAAACAAGAGAACCATATCATATTTAAAAAAAAAAAAAAAAAAGTGAAAACAAAGAAAGAGAAAAGAGAAGAAAAAGAAGTTTAAGGGTGTTAAGATGCTTATGAGTTATGACATACATAAGAATTAAATAGATAATTAAGTGGTTATTTATGTCATTTTTTTATGTCCAATTTAGTAAATAAAAAAATATTTAATCGACCCGCTCTTTTAATCGGTTGTGACCCATCTAACGCATCATAGTTCATGCTCAACGTGGCTTGTACTTCGCCTCACATTACTTTGCATGACGATTTGACCTTACTTGATCAGGAAAAATGTGACAGACAATTTGATTTCATTTGGTGCATTCCCAAATAAGCAATTAGTAGTTTAATACAAAATTGAAAATTAAAAGATAATATTAGCATTAAGACAATAATGCATAAGGATACTTTGATTATGCTATGTTGAACACTAATTTGGACAACTGACAAATGTCTCATTTGTTTAGTCCAGGTCAACTCAACGTACCAAATATTTGATGACTGACTGAGTTAGTTATTAAAATTTTACAAGTCCAACAAAACCTAAAGGATTAATCTACTTGTACATTAAGGTGTACACCTTAATGTACACGTAGTACGGCCCAAACCTAAAACATAGGAGTACTAGGAATATCCCTTGATTGAGATTCAGTAAAGGATAAAATGCTCTTCACTTCTTAGATTTCTTGATCCTGTCTTCATGCAGAAAATCAAGCAAAACAGTGCTCTTACATTTGGGGCATTTCGGATCCTCCGCGAGTAGCATTACGTACATGAGACATCGAGGACACCCGACAAGCATCATGGAAGTGGCCTCGGGGCTGCTCGAGTAGCGCAAAGTGTCATTTGGGCTCATTTCCCGGGACCCGCACGAACTTCGAGGCGATATCTCGATAGGTGAAACATATTTGTTGGGGGATTGAACTCGTGGATTTGCCCTTGGTGGGGATAAATTCTGTTTCAACTCAAGTTTTGAACTCTCAGCATTGTAATTCATTTTCTTGAATGCCCTGAAAACCGCACAACAAATCAAGAAATGAAAAGTTTTAGTCCAGAATACACTCCAGACATGTTTGATATGCTCGGCTCGACAATGTCAACGATGAAAAATTAGTTTAAATTCTCATCCGTTATCCATTGCAGTGCTGATAAGTATTTCATATCAAACATGCCATCTATTTATATATAACATACTAGAGCATGTTTGGCTAAACATAAAAAGTTCACGTGCAAGTAAGTTTGAAAATAAGCAAGTTATTTATTTTTCACAGCAAAGCAAGAAAAAGTAACTTATACAAAGGTGTTCATAAACAAAAAGTTGTACTTTTTTAAGCCTAACCAAGCATGTACTCATCAATGGAACAGTAAATCAAACAAGAAAAGAATGAAAAATGAAAAAAAGTGATAAAGAACGCAAGATTACAAATTGAGTAGGCAACTTTTCCAACAAAAAATTCTAAAATTTTGGCAGAAAATACTGAATCTCTCTTTCTTGACGAAGTGTTTGCTGCTGTGTTCCATGCCTTCAAGAACAATATATATAGCAGTAAATTGGAGAGATAGAAACACAGAAATTAACTCATAATTGATTACTGATAAAAAAAAGTCAAAAGTATAAACTAAACTAAATTAAATTGTATTAAAGGAGAGGGCAGAAAATGTAAAAATTCCAAGAAATTTGGTGGCAAAATCAATTGAAACCAGTAATTAGTAAATATTTGCAACTACAGTTTGGTAATATCTTCATTCACTGTAGAAGAAAGTGCGGGTTTGTATATTTTATATGTAATGGGAGCAATTAAAATCACCATTATAGCCTAACTGATATCAGGTTGGACATTAAAGCAAGGCCTTTTTGTAAAATCCTGCAACATTCATTGAATTTAGGAGTTCATCTGTTTTACCCGGCACGTTTGGTGGGCAATACTAGATATAGGACGACGAACAAAATTTATAACTTATTTTTCTTGTTCAATACTGTCCACCAAACATGACCTTTGTAGGACATGTTTAGGTGGGCAGTTTTAGTTTAACAACCACCGACTTTACCCTACAAACTCTTTCACATCAACTTTCAATAAGTTCCTCTTCCGAGAGAGAGGTCTTGGGATTCAAGTCGCTGATGACGTGAAAGAAAAATCGCGTTGATTCCCAACCCCCAGTGGATGGTAATTCACAGAAAAGGTAGAGGACCTAGTTCTTACTGATTGAGGGTTGAGAATCTATGCTCTATTTTGAATAGGTTAGAGCCCAACCAGTACTTCTCGTCTTGCTTGCCGTGGTTCGACTTTTTCGACCGGGCAACTGCAGAAAACAGATTCAACGTTAAGTCATTTTACTTCAAAACACAAACTCCTGCTACTTCTAGTTGGATTAAATAAATGTGATATAAAGAAAGACCTAAATAAAAACAATAAAATCAGAAAATGAATAGCTGCAGTACACTGGTAGTTAAAAACTAGGTGACACAGATCAATATCTTAATGTGCATAGTACAATCTTCTGGTTTATATTAATAAAATTCTGCACTGTTTATAATTGCCTATATTTGGGAGACAGAAACCACAACCAACCTTATTAATGTATGACCAGAAACCTTTAAAAGAATGTTCTGAGTTTCTTTATATCTAGCAACAACCCTGCAGCTGAAATAAAGGATGATATATTTATTCTGCATATAGCATTCTACCAGTTCCTATTTGTACAATAAAATCCAAGGCATGTTAGCAGTGTCAATCTGCCAGGACTGGGATGGCTGAAGAGAGCTTGGAGGGTCCAGTTAAGGTCCAGAAAGCCCAGACGAAAACATTTCGATGTAGCTTATCTCAGCCTAGAACCGTCCCAATGAGAGTCGAGTTGAGCTGAGCTGAAAGTATAATAAAATCATCAGTTACCATGTCGAGTCATTGGAAATTTCTCTACCATCCCACTCCTGCTTTCCCTCTACACCCCTTCCCAAATCCTGGTCCACTTAACAAATTCAACACATCAAACGTGACATCAGTGTCTATGGAATTGATATTTAACTAGAGTTGAAGCCAACTTATTCATGATTTAAAATTTGTAAAACCCTCTTTAAGACTATTGAGTTATATCCAACCAAGAAATTTTTTTATCGTCCCCACTTCTACATAGCTCGGTCCATCCAACAAATCCATTATTTGAAACATGACATCGGTGTCTATCCTATTGATATCCGCCTCTGAGATGAAGCCAACTTCATTATGCAAATTTTGTGATACCCTCTTCAAATTGAAGCCAGTGCTCATCACATAAAAGTGGGGATCACCGAACTATAAAATTCATCTGCTTAACCAGCAACAGATATATCTTTTATCCAGCCCTGGGCTGGCCCAGAATACTTCAAGATGCTAGATGACTAATTATTATAAAGCCCTAAAACATAATTTTTTTACAAGAGTAGCCATACCGATGAAAAGGGTGAGTATGTCATATGATCAAGTTGAGATCACTTGTCAGAACCTTAGATTAAATATTGATTTTTATTGCAACGATATTGATCTTTATACCAATTTCCCTCCTCTGCTCAGCTACTTGTATGATCAAAATCCCAATAGGAAGCCTATTACAACTACATATAAGGTATGTCTTTAGAACTGTTTCTCCAAAGACTAATCAATCCAAGGTTGGAATTATTCTCTCTTTTCTGTTGTTTTAATAGGCTTTGGCTGTTTCAATTTTCCAGAAATTCTAACAATATTATTTCGAACTTTTATACAAGCTAATCATATTCAAAGGCTAGTTTCTTAAGGCAAGGCAGAAATTGAAATAACAGAAAATCTTAAGTTTCTTAATAGTGCGGTAACATGTCCATTATACTGAATAGAATAGAACAAAACATGAAAATTATAAAGAATACAACACTCAAATAGTATAAAATTCAACCAAAATTTCAAAGTTTAACATATATCAACTTTTCATTGCGGTGAAGTTGTAGAAATTACAGTAAAAAGAAACCCAACATGCAATCGCAATAAATAGATTGAAGCTCCAACGGCTCAGTCAATAACAAGCTGTAATGATCTTCCCTGTCAGCATGATTTGACATATTTCATGCACAACCCGAACCCGAAAACACTCAACCAAAAACTTTCAACAACGGAAAACCCTCGGTCTAATAGCAATGAAATCGTGATTTAAGAGAGGTTGTTGAGCTATATCCTTCTGTTAACACAGCCTCTTCGAACTTACAGCTTTTTGTAGCACTCATATGGTTCAAGTAGCTTGAAAATTGCTCCTCCTACACCCCTTGGACTGCCGTTGCCAGTTTAAATCTTCCAAGAAATGAAGCAATAGTATTTTATTTCTCATTTTCACAAAAAAAACAGTGACTCGAGACTACTACTACTTCCAGAATGTGTGACATGCTAACAATTGGGAAGGAACTGTTACAATTGATCAGAACCAGAAAAACCCTTTTGTCAAACATTTACTTCAGTAACATTCGAGGCTTTTCTGCATCTTCATTATTGGACTCCAGTTCCCACCAAGCACCATTACTTCTCTTTGATACAGAAGCCTCGCTTTCTCCAGGAAGAAAACATTCAAAATCAGAGTCCTCACTCAAAACTTCAGGACAAAACAAATCTCTCTCTGTTTCTGGATCAAAACTCCATTCCAATCTTTTCAAAATATCACGGTCCTTCCACCGCCCCAAAACTGATACAGCCTCTTTCTTAGCCTTCCCCATCATGATCTCCTGCCATGAAAATGCAGCATCAGCAGTCCTTTTGAGAGCCCCATCATTGCTATCACCCACAACCACTGTCTTCAAACACCTCAATCTCGCTTCCTTCAAAATCTCTACAAAATCTGAATCATCCGACACCAGAACAATACACTCAACCATTCTTCTGTCCATAATATCCACCATATGATTTCTCAATGCAGAGTCGGCTGCCTGTGGCTTGTCAGAAACCTTCCCAACCCAAACCCCTGCCCGTTTCAATTCATCCATCAACCCATACCCCACTTTTGGAGTCAAAATATCCCTAGCAGCATTTCTATACTTCTCCATCTTCATGGCATTCTTTGCCACCAAGTTTACCCTCCTCTTCCCTCGTGCAGACTCGATCTGATTCACCCTTTTCATCTGCTCACGTTCATGAATTTGCTTGAAATGATTAAGAAACTTCTCATTATTATAAAATCTTCTCCCACAAACTCGACATGTATATGGTTCATCTGGCTTGACAATACCCATATTTTCCAGCCCATTCAGTGCTTTCCTCTCCCCCCTCTGTGCCCTAACTGTAGGGGGGACATATCGAAAAGCATGATGATTGGCATAAGCTATCATGTATTTAACGGACCCAAATTCTTCTGTGGCCTTCTTTAACCTAATGGCAGCATCATATGGAGGAAATGATTTTGGTGGCTTGTTATCCAAATCCCAAAAGATACCCACATTTTTTCGAGGAACCCCCTTTACCGAACTTGAATGAAAGACTGGGGATTTAGGATTCCAGTCTGATGATGATGTAAAATGGCAAAATCCGCACACTGCAAAAGTTGTTTGAATCTTTCTAATGAACTGGATTATGTTAAAAGTCGTATTGGATTTGACTAAATTCAGCATCTCCAGATGTTATCCTCAAAACATTGACAAACTTTTCAAAAAGAGCAGCATATTTTAGCAAATAGAACAGCTAATGGCATGCAAGCACCAGGTCATGAAATCATTCACCAATGTGATGAAATAGTCTTCTGCAGGTTTTGGTCTTGCCTACAACAAAGTAAAGCAATATGTCAGATTCATTATCATAAAGATTATGATGTTCCAACTCAAGTTCATCTCAGTGTAATGTCAAAAAGTAAAAGCCTAATAATGAAAGATCATCCAAATTCAGATATTGACATAAAAAATTGACAGCCGGGAATATTCTTGTGCATATTTCAATTCTTTAAAAAAAAAAAAAGGAAGAGAGTACAATCCAACTAGATTGAACATGTATAAAATTGTAATCAACATTAATCCTCTTCAACACTCCGTCTCTGTTTGATCCAAGTTTTTTACAACCAAGTCAGGCCATGTTAATTTTGTACAAGTAATTTGTCCAATTAAAATTACATCAATCTTGTGCCTTGTAAGAGCTTCTTTAGGTCTATCAAGAACAACCCGTCTATTTAAGTCGTCAATCCCTAAATTAATTATCAATTAACGTCATGTTCACCTCTTATCCTCATTATTTATCCTAACATTCAGTATCTTAATAACTCATTTCTTTAATATTCATCTTATAGACATTTCTTTAACAACACAATAATTAATAACAACGGAAAACATTTGTAGCACGAACTCTTCAGCTAGAGTGGCGTGTCTGTGTCGAATACTGACACTCCTCGGACACTTTACCATGATTATTTTTCTTTTTTATGAAAAATATTATATATTTTAAAAACAAAATTATTAGTAAATAACAAATAAGTACTTATATTTAAAAGATTTTAACGAAAAAAAATTAATAACAAGTATTAAAATTATACTATACAAATGAAGAATTTCAAAGAATTTAATCAACCTGTCAGCGAAGTGTCGTGTTGAATTTTTTCAAAAATCATGTATTGATGTATCCGACACGTGTCGTGTCGGACACACATGCCTGCATCGGTGCATTATAGCATAAAACTTAGTTGGCATAGTAACTCACAGATTTTGCCTTCTAATTTGATGGGTGTTCTCACTCTCTCTAGTTCTAGGCATTATATCATTTTTTATGTTTCTCTTTGATTCATGGTCAAACTCAAATACCCAAAACAATCACTCTTGGGATAATTATTGATTGTCTATCATAACTCTAATATCTTAGTTGTTTCTACTATGATTAAAAAGGTTCAACTTGTTCCATCTTAATTTTCCTATCACATAGAATATTCAAGCACAAAACTAAAAATATTTCCAAAGCTACTTAAAAGTCTAAGCCGTTTTAACCATAATTAAAGAGTTCATTTACCTATGCCCTGCATCAGGGGCGGAGCCAGGAATATTGTTTAGTAAGGCACGATTTAATCAACGTCGAACTTTGAGTTTTTAGCCATGGTTTTTTTTTATGATAAAAATATAAAACAATATTACGACAATACTAAAAATGATATACTTTATAAATTATACTCGTTTCTTGCGAGTTTTCATACTTTAATATCGTTGTACAATAACATCAAGTTAACTAGATAGCAATGTGGTAACGAATAAAAAGAATTCCTTTTTAGAACTCCTTTTATAAGTTGGTTTAGCAAGGGAGACATAATTCTAAAGTAATTCTTTTTTATTTCCCTTCTATCTACAACAATCAACCAATCGAACTCAGCATATCTTGGTTGTTTAATTTGCTATCATCTTTACAATAACCAATGCCCACTTTGAAAAAATGACGCTTTCAATCGATATTATATAGCATATAGGCTTAAAATAAATATATGTAAGCTAAAAAATTGAATCCCAGAAAAGGAAGAGTTTTATACAGTGAAGTGCAAAAGATTGAACTCTGCTTTAGATTCAAAACTTGAAAACAACTATCAAAATATTTGAGAATCACTTATCAAACATGAATTTTTTAATTTTCGATAAAGTGTTCAACTCAAAATGAATGAAATTAAAGAATTAAACAATAGGTGTAGTTTAATTTACCATGGAATTAAGAACAAGGTAAATCCTAATTTTGGAATAAATGAAAAAATTCATGTTACAGAAAGCAAATATAATTAACCCAAATCAGTGTATCAAGTAAACTCAAGTAAAATCTACCCTCAATTCTATTTCTATTTACCCTATACTAAACTATCAAAAACAAGAAGTTAAGCCTAAATCAACCTCCATACATTCACATTCCTCAAAACACACATAACAACAATTAAAATCACACATAATTACTCAAACAAAAATAAAACAGATTCTGTGTAAGTTTGGAGTAAACACCTTCTTCTTTTGCCAATGTAAGGCGAGAGACAAGAGTAAGATACTGAGAGCTGAGAGATGAGAGGGAGAGGCCGGAGAGCATTTTGAACAGATGCAGTATGCTTTTATTACCTTCTTCCTTTTTCCTGTTGATGGAAGGTGGTCACAGAGGGGGAATTTTTATAAAAGGCTTAGTCAAGCCCTTCAAAAGTTTTTTAGGCCTAACTTACTATTAAAAAGTTTTTGAGGCTCTTTTTAGGTTAAAATGTCCAAATTGTCCTTTTACATATTGTTAAAATATCTTAAATGGCCTTACCATATAATAACCATAATACCCATTTTTCAAATCAAAATTATAACGTTATTTTCATTCTTCTTCTCCTCCTCCTCCTCCTCCTCCTCCTCCTCCTCCTCTTCTTTAATTTATCTATAATCTTCTGCTTTTTATTCTTCGTTCCTCTTTTAATCTAGTTTTGCTCAAAATATAAAGAAGCACATCAAAAAAGAAACTCTTATATTTCTACATTTTATATTAGTAAGATATTATTTTCACTTTTAATTATTTTTTAATCTTGTGTTTTTTTTTAATTGGTATCTATGTTAATTGTCAATTGTATTTATTTAAGTGTGTGGATGTATTTTTCAATCTCAAGTAGTTTTGAAAAGTAGAATCTTTTTTTTTTTTTAGTTACAGATTCATTAGACGTATTAAACGACTGTAGTAATTTTAAATTGCTATTCAATCGTTTAAATGACCATGGTCGTTTAAAACGACCATAGAAACGACTGAAGCCACTTTATTTGCTAACATTCTAAAATCTTACTATTCGAATATGGACTCAACAACATAGATTTCTACATTTTATTTTAGTGATTTAGTTAATGATAATCAAGGAAATGTCCAGTTGAGGCACCACTAGTACGACAACGATGCGGACGTCTTAAAACAATAAGAATTCCGTCTACTGGAGAGTTTTCGAAAAGACACAAGTGTAGTAGGTGTGTCGCAACTGGACAGTGGACACAACCGACTAACATGCACAAGTCAGATACCTTTAGCTGATGGAAGAAGATTGGAGGACTAGTATATTGTTTGTTTGGTAGTCTTTTTATAGTTTAGATAACAATGCAAATTGATTTCTACTTATTACAATAATGTATGCTCTATATTGAGAGTTTTTGTTGTGATTCATATCAAAATTGTGTTTTATGAATGTTGGGAAGTTTTTTGCATGTTCATTTAAGGAAATAACATGTGATGAATGAAAAACGATTAAAGTCGTTTTAAACGACTGAGAAAACGTCTAAAAAACGACTCTAGTCGTTTAAAAAGACTGGAGTCGTTTTACAAGAATACAACCACAATCGCTTTAAACGAATCAGTCGTTTTACATGAAACGAATGCAGTCGTTTAACACGACTAAAGTCGTTTTAAATGACTCGCATCTATTTCTCAATCATATGCTCGTTGCTCTATACATTTTTGAATAAAATAGTTTGAAATCTAACCAAGCACGATTTATAATGTTATACATTACGATTTAGCTTATCCAAATCAATTCGCATATCTTTCATTATACATTATTGTAAGTTACATACTTAGAACTAAATACAATTTACTTGAACATCGTCTTACAATATATATTACTGTAAGTCACATAATTTGCAACTAAATAGGGTATACTTGAATATTTTTAGTGGAGCACAATGAATTGTATATAATGAAGTTCATCTTCCTATTCTTTTTAAACTGATAGGTTGAAACCAAACACGATATATAATGTTAGAAGTTTGATTCGCACATCATCTTGCATTATACATTATTGTAAGTCGCATAATTTGAAACTAAATACGGTATACTTGAATATTTTTAGTGGAGCACGATGAATTGTATATAATGAAATTCATCTTC
>CAIGRF010046691.1:2927-18564 GCA_903798235.1 Fraxinus ornus | reverse complement strand
ATATGTTTAATTAATTTATTTATAAATAAAATTTTAAAAAATATGAGATTTGAAATTTTAAACTTTAAAAAATCTGAAATTTGAAAATTTAAACTTTATCTCTTAAATTTGAAATTGATGAAATTTAACATCTTAGTTATGGAATTTTCCCTAAAAAAATGAAAGGGATTGGGTTGGGCCCAAAGTTTAGTGCAGGACTTTATTGGGCTCCGCCCCTACAAGCCCTGCATGTTTGATTAACATCAAGGTTATGACTACTTTACGAAAAATTTGTTCTTTTTACAGTGAAAATTGTCTAGATAAAAAGGTAAAGTCTTGAATTCAACCAATTAAACTCAATCCATGACGTAATAATTATCAAAGAAAAAAACAGCTTTAAATTGAAATATCTACTTACCCAATTGAGGAATGAAGCTACAAAAATAATGATTCGAGACGAAAGTGAGAGGAGTATGAAGGGTTATTTGCTCTGCTTGCAATGTGTTTTTAGTTTAGAAATACAAAATTGAGCATGTGTGTTAAATGGGCTAGGATGGGCCACCCCGGAGGCTATTGGGAGGGCCTTCTTGGACTGCTTTCCCAGCCCAGTTATTAAGGTTTAAGCCCATGGGGTGTCTGTGAACAGAGTGTCTTTACTTGTTGAAACAAAAGGGGTAAATTAGGCCTACTACCCTTTTAAATCCAATAATAGTCTTTTTAAACTAATTAAATCAATTAGCTCGTAATTAATACGTACTAAAAGCTCCAACCCATCCCAAAACCCTCCCCAATTCCAATAACCACGATATTTGCATGGAGAATATTGGTAGGGATATTAGCTTCTTTGACAACCCCCTTGAACGTTGTGAAGACTACGTTGATGACTCAGGTTCATGGAGAGGCTACAAATAAGGTTGTTGCTGCAATGTATGGTAGAATTGCAACCATCATTGAACAGATTTTGACGAAAGAAGGATGTCTTAGATTTTCTCCTAGAATATGGCATATCGTTCTTTTATAATGCCTGCTTTTTTCAGTTATAGGGTACTTTGCTTTCGAGATAGCTAGGATTACACTTTTTAATTAGTATTTGAAGCAAAAGAAGCTTCAAACGGTGGTACTTGCTTCCACGTTCACATAGCCACTCAACCAAAGTAGATACGAATTGACCTCAAGTTTGTGTGAGAGTGTTAATTTGGTGAATGTTCTTATATTTCCCTTCTCTTGTAGGATTAATTCAATTTTCTGTTTGGGAGAATTTACACCGATAAATGTGCATACATCATATTCACAAAATGTACCGTTTATATGCGTGAAATCGAAATATAAATCAACTTACCAAAAATTAAATTTGAGACGGCGAAATGATAATTACCGAAGTCGAATATGTGACAACGGATTCAATCATTTTCATTCTTCAAATAAAAGTAATTACATTCTTTGATTCAAACCTTTCAATGTAAACAAAAGAAAGTTAGTCATTTTTCTAGAATGAAACATAATTGAAGAAATCGAAAAATGAAACAAGGAATTGCAAGTGTTTTGACACTGTCTTTTAAGATGAATTTGTCCCGTATCGATGCTAACGATTTTTCAACAACCATCTCCCAAAATACAACGAACACATTTCGCAATAGGAGCACTCCAAATCATGACTTTGATACAAAAATGAATCACTTCTACAAAGTATTTTTGAGCAAAACCAAAGTGTATAGTGTATATATGAAATGGAATGAATAATAAACGTCATAGGGGTCCTTTATATAGATGGTGAAGAGGTGTAGTTAGGGCTGTCAATGGATTGGATTTTGATCCGAATCCGATCCGAATCCGACCAAATAAATGGGAGATGGATTTAGGATCTCAATCCAATAATCCGATCAAGATCCGAATCCGATAATCCGTTAACTAAATGGATCAAATATGTATATAGGTCAATCCGATCCGATAACAATCCGATCCGATTTGTTATAAATAATTGAGTCAGTAAAATATTTTTATGGCATATTATTTATCACTAAAATAAATAAATGAGAAAATAAATAAATTTAGAATAAAAAATAATCAAATTCAAAACATAAAAAAGCTAAAAAAAAAATATAATTATTAAACTTGTTTAAGAATTGGAAAATTTTAAAAAAAAATTGATTCCAACCAATGTTTTTCTAATTTTAGTTTACTAATTTAAAGTAAATAAATATTTATATTTTTCTTAATTAAATTTATTATTGTAATTTATTTTACAACTTCAAAAACTAATAATTAATATGTAACAAATAATTTGATTTGTTAATGGAAATAATGAAATAAAATATTTATTAATTGAAATTCAAGTTTACCTTATCCCACATCGAATGTCAATAGAAAACTAGAAGTGGGTCTCTCCTTTAAAAAGGAACATCATGATAGTAAAAGCCATTATTGGGCTTGCTAGGAAAAATATGTGGATCTCAAATTAGTTCAAATTTTTTTCCCTAATTTTTATTAATTTCGGATCGGATTATCGGATCGGATATCCGATAACATTGCAAATCGGATATGGATTTAGCAATTAAATATCCGTTGAATTATCGGATCGGATCGGATATAGGCAGATCCGATCCATATCCGATCCATTTACAGCCCTAGGTGTAGTTGGAGAGACACGCCCCAAAACCCAGTTTTTTTCATGAAGGGATGCAACTCGTTCCATTGCTCGCCTACCGCTCAAACGGCGTAATGTAGTGAGCTATCGCTCGCCTTGTACTGGCATGTCGCTCAAGAGACAGCCTCACATGCTGAATTCTAATTTTTTTTTTCTTTAAAATTTTGAACCGCAATTTCTCATTCATTTGAAATTAATTTTTAGATTTTAAGGTCATTTCCAGCGCTACACCAAATTTTGCTCCAAATCTTGTACCAAACTAAAATTCATCTCAATTATTACACCAAAACTTACACCAAATAAACAGTGTTTAATCATTTTTTTTCTTCTTAGTAATTTATTTATTAGGAATATAATTTATTTATTTATTTTAGAAATGTATAAATTACTAAATAAATAATTACGTTTAATTAAGGAAAATATTAAATTCATTAATAAATATATTATTTTTAACCTTTCAAATTTAATTTAAATGCAAATAATAATAATAATTCTAATAATATCCTTTATAATAATAATGATAATAATAATAATAATAATTGCATTAAAATTATATAATACAAATGACACAAATACCCTCCAATCATTCTTTCACAAATAAAAAGATGGGTAAATTGGACTTTGCACCATTTTGGTGTTTTGGTGCTTACATTGGAGATGGCCTAAATATAATATGACAATCTACTCGAAGAGTAGAACAAGAACGATTTAATATATTTACTTTCGTAATTTGACTATCAGATCAAGTCCGAATATTTGACCGAAATTGATACAAAGTCATTTTTCAAGTTTTATATTTAACCAAATTTTTTCAATCTTTAAACCAAATTCCTACATTTTTCTGCTGGTATGCTTATATTAAATTCTAGAAAAGAATGTCCTTTTTGTTTTATAAATGTAAGGTACTTTGTTGTACTTTGTTTTTGTAATTAGTACTCTATGATAATAATGGTTTACTACTTGTACAATGCAGCAAAATATTAAATGCTATAATTTTTCAAGTATGAATCACACACAAGTTAAATTGTAGTTGCTATTTGCTGAATAATTTTTGTTTACTTTTGAAACACGCTCTTGTGTTTCTTGAATTAACGATTTTAACATTGGTGTCTTAGCTTAGATTGTCACCTTTCAACAGTATTTCAGAGGCTGAAGATTAGTATCTCTTCAAGGTTTTGGTAGTTATGGGGGAGTCAGATTCATTTGAGGATGCCTATTTATTTGAGAGTGGAAATTTCAAGGAGCTTAGTTGTACTACTTTCAATCTCGTTTAGTAGAAGATTGAAGGTTGATAAATTATTGCAATTGATGTGTTCTAAGATGTATCAGTTGATGAAAGCATGTATTTGTTCATGTCATTCTTGTGCTTGTGATTTAATTACGTGTATTTGTTCATATTGTCATTAATGTACTTGTGATTTAATTATCAATGCTATTCATATTGTATTATACCATGTTTTCTTATATTAATTGTTACGTTTATAGGACAATGATATATTTTAAGGTTTCGATTGGTGTTTCGTCGTTTTTTAGCGTTTGACACAATTTTTTTAAATTTTAATTACTTTTTTGAGTTTGTCACTTTTCCGAAATTTCTCACTTTTTTTTTATTGTTAGATACTTTAAAAAAAATGTCACTTTTTGAGTGATAAACATAGGTTTTGATTGGCGTGTTCTAAGATATCAGTTGATGAAAGCGTGTGTTTGTTCATATTGTCATCAACGTGCTTGTGATTTAATTACCAATGCTAGTCATATCGTACTAAGCTATGTTTTCTTATATTAATTGCTATGTTTATAGGACAGTGAAATATTATAAGGTTTTGACTGGTGTTTTATCACTTTTTTTTATTATTTTCTATCACTTTTTCGAAATTTCTATCACTTTTTTTTTTGTTTGTTTCAATTTTTTTAGTGACAAACATAGGTTTTGGTTGATATTTTGTTACTTTTTTGAATTTTGGTCACTTATTTTGAGTGTTTGTCACTTAAATAGTGTTTCTATCACTTTTTTATTGTTGAATATTTTTTAAAAAAAATTCTATCACTTTTTTTAATAACAAACATCAATTTTTAATAAAAAAATGTCATTTAATGTAAAAAAATGGCACTTAACTTTTAAAAGTGACATTTTATATCACTTTTTAATAAAAAAGACATTTAGTTTTGTGCATTATTTTTTTACTTTCAAAACAATTTTCATATTAATTTTTAAAAGACCCCTAATTTTAGGAGAATTTTTGGAAGTTACCCATTTTTTCCCCCTTAGTTCTAAAGCCCAAGATTTCCGTGTTTATGAATCCTGATCCAAGATTAGTTTAACCTTCTTATAATCATTTAGCTCCGAAGTCCAACGGTTCTTTCTTTTTTCTTGTTATATTCTTCCAACAAAGTTTGATCAGTTAATTTATGACTTAATGGGTTAGTTTATAATCCCAAGAATTTTCTTTATATGATTTATAATCCAACAAATCATGGTTTAAAAAATGTTCACAATTACGATGGATGATGAATTATTTTGACAAGGTACTATTTAATTTCTGTTTTCTACAAAAATGTGGAGGAATCATAGTATAAAAAGAGTTTAGTATTTTGTCGTCTTTCAAGTTGTTTTGATTAATAAACAAGTTCTATCCAAGAAGACAAGAATGACAACACGATATACAATTTAGAGCTAAATCCAGTATGCGCATAAACGAAGCCAACACTCTATACATGCTTCTGTAGGCAGCACCACCACTAACAATTTCTATTTGAATAATGCTATTCATCTCCATCGGGGTTCCAAACACAGTCTAAATGACGTTAATGTGACATTAAATGATATGTTAAATTAAATAAGTCATTTAATTTCACTACTATTTAACCTATCATTTAGAGCTACCTAGACTGTATTTGTAACTCTATTGGGAATGAGTATATTACTCTTTCTATTTTGGTTGGATAAAGCCACTCGTACATTCTCTTGTTGACATTGTTGTATGCACTCCATTGATTTTCAAATTAAAATGGACAAGAATGTGTGTGTTTTTCAAAATTGTCCAATGATGTCAAGACATTTTGGTTTTTCTTGCAAGTAAACTTATTGTTGGTTTCGACTTGCTTGTAAATTTTGAAGCTTATGCATACAAATTAACACAAAAAAAAAAAAAAAAAAAAAAGTCCGTTAGCTCATTCCCCATTAAATATATTTGAAATTTGGAACTGCAAACCTCTCAATGAATTTAAGTTTCCCAATGATCACACTGAAATATCATGTTATTAATGCTACTTGTACATAATAATTTACATCCAAGTAGGGCTGGGCGTGGTTCGATTTGGGTTGGTTTCGACCCCAACCCGAAATCAAAACCAAATTAGTCAGTTTGAAAATATTTCAACCCAAACCAATCAATTCTAGCTCTTAAACCAAACCAATCCAAACCAAATCGTTCAATTTGGTTTGGTTCGACTTTTAAATAAGGGTTGTGTTACAGGTACAAAATGGGTTACAAAAGGGTGTCCAAAATTGTCAAATGGCGGCCGCCGGCGCCCCCCCAATAGGGGACTGCCATTTGGCAATTTTGGACACCATTTTGTAATATTACATCATAAAAAATGGAAAGTCATTCAAAAAATGATATATGTCATTCAATTTAACTACTCACACTCACACTGACACAACCAAGAACCAACACATAATCATAATAAAACCGAATCTTCATCGAGCTTTTTTTTCCATCCCAATAGTTCATCATCATCAACCTGGATATGTGGATATCTATAAGAATGAAAGAGATGTCAAATTACGTTTACTGCACTTAATTAAATATGAAATGCTAAACATATCACACTTATTTCTTTCTTTCATCTTAATATGAGGCATGATATGATCAGAATTGAAAATAACTAGAACTAAGCATAATCCAAATCCAAAATCAAAACCAAAATTAAGACCAAGACCAAGAAAATAACCAGAACTAAGTATAATCCAAATTCAAGAGTAAAAAAATAAAATTTATGTTACAAGAAAGAAACTCAAGCGCAAAAAATAAATTGTGTTAACATCTAATGCTTGGGCACCTCCATATTCTGGAGAACACAATTAAGATTTTGATTTTGACTTTTCTTCTTTCAAAAAAAAATAAAAATTGGAAACATGTGTAAATGAATTGGATCGGTTAACCAGTGATTTGAGGTTTTAATCCATGACCAAACTGAATCACCCCGATTTTATTTAAAATAAAACCAAACCAAACCAAACCAATTAACTATGTCAAACTGACCCAAGTCGATTTGATTTGATCGATTTTTCGATTTTTTTGCTCACCCCTACATCCAAGTAATGTATCAAAAGGAGGGGGAGTTTTTTTTTTTTTTTCAGTTGAAAAATTTCTGACTCGATCATATCCCATCATATCATGTGTATAAATCATTATATAAATTATTGTACACATGTAGCACAACTCTAAAAACAATGGATTAGTGGGTTAAAAATAGATGCACAAAAATCAAAGAAATGCACCAGTCGAGAATCGAACCCGGGTCAATATAACATTAAAATCTTGTTGATGTTTATGATCCGTTTTTCCAACCCAATACAAAGAATTAAATTCAAAATTTCCTCTGGTACTAATTGAAAAATCACGTAAATTTCAATCTTAACAGTCTTATTTAAGCTTAACCTACTCGATAGAATCATACATATCCATTAAATCTTGAGATATCAAAATAATGAGAAAGAAGACTCGCAACTGTACACAATAATGAGACCGAAATATATGGGTACAATATTTTCGGAAAAGACAGTCAATTTGTTCATTTACTTGTGCTGGTCAGTAGCCAAAATACACCAGGAAGTTTGAGAAACGACCTAGTATTTTACAAGGATCAGGGATACATTGCAAGTCATTATCCCAAAGAGTGGTGTATAAAATTGAGATAAATAACTAGTTTGATGCAAGCAAAGCACCCAATAACTGATAGCTAATTAGTTCTGCAAAGTTTTTTCTCCACTCTATCAGTAACGTTGTTTGCTCGTCATAGAGATTGTCTTCGACTGGTCTGAATGATACGTGCCTGATCCAAAGTCAAGATGTATCCCATGCCTAGTTATTGACTATTAAAGCAAACATGACTTGATTAATAGGATAGACTGTATCGTACTAGACAGTACTAAAGAAAAAAGAGATTAAAATATTGTCTATAATAGTGTTGAATCTAACATTATTTACAAAACATACTCACAATATCTCAGAGACAATTGGTGGCAGGTTGCTCCAGGAGAGAGAGATCATCAGATCGGGCCAATTTGGCGACTTTGAAATCGCAACAAGTTACACGTCTCGTTGAACGATGTGAGTCCGAATAAAAAGTGCAACCAAGTGGTTTACAGCAACTGAACTTCTCACCAAGTATGTCTGGGTGTGCTTCCCAGAAACTCTTTTCAATTATATTACAGTGTTCAATTACTACTTTGCAGCATTTTAGAACGGCCTCGTTACCTTGGTTCGTCATTTTCTCATCCTCCTGCTGCATGTATAACTTGCAAAATTTTAGCCGGAAAAGAGGAAGAATGCAAATTTCTGAATAGTAAAGGAAAAATTAAAAATTAAGAAGCTCTATTTCTTAGCATTATATATATATTTATTAAAAGATCTATCTACAATGCAAGAGACAGATTAACCGTGTCCCAGAAAACACAGGATCCTTGGCGGAACATGAGCGGCAATGTGTTGTAATAATCAATAATGCCAGACAGCCGCGTAAGAAGTTCATTTTTCTCTTGAGATTGAGTACCCTGCACAACAGTAGATAACAAGTACACCTAGATCAAGAATTCCTTTCCATGTAAAAAATTAATTCTCTTACAATCTTAAGAAATTACACTGATGGAATCATTACATCTACCCCTTCAGCGGGTTTGGCTAAGCATAAAAAATGTAAAACTACTTTTTAAGTATTTGTTTGTCTTCAGACATGTTTGCATGACTCACTATTCTAGGGAAAAAAAAAATAAAAGATACTTTTTATGAAAGATATCCCTCACCCCCTATATAGACTTATTTATAACTTTTACCAATAAACTAAGGGGTTTGACAAAACTTTTGATAAAAGTTGTTTTCCCATGAAATGTGTGATTAAAATTAAAGTTTGATCAGAGTTTTCTCACAAAAACATGTTCCCTAACAAGTGAAGCTATTAAACTACACTGAGAATTTAGTAACTTGGTATATGAAGTGATTTAGCACCTTTAAGTAGTTCTGAGCTTCACTTTTGCTCTTTCCGGACTTTACGAGCATCCAAAAACAAGTGTTGTACTGATTGTTAATGTGGCCTGGAAATCACAAAGCAGTAATATTACCCTCTATTTGTTAGATAGTGGAGGACTGAAATTATAGCTATGTAAAATTTACTTTTTAAAGTTTTTGTTTCAAACATCTTTGCGTAACTTACCATTGTTTTTTAACTCTTAAAGAAGTATTTACTTTGATAGTAACTCTTATCTTAACTTATTTCTAACTTTAACCAATAAAAAATTATTTATTTTAAAAATTACTTGTGGACTTATAAGTAAACTTCGTGATGCCACACATTTTAAGGAGTTTTTCATACAAATGCCTCTTTGCTGCCAAAAGAAGATTTTATAAATCAAATGAGTAAAAGGCCACTCACAATCAACTTGTCTCCATGCTAGATAATCTAGTAGAATCTCAGAGGTCGGGTAGCAAACAGCCCGCCCATCAAAGTATGGTACATGTTTCAACTCTTTCTGTGGGAAAAACTCCTTCCATTTCATAGTGTACATGGAAGAGAATAGAGAGACAATGGCAGATACTATTTCACTGCAAATTTGTAAATTAGATAGAAAGAAGTGGTTTAGATTGATTAAAATAGTGCATACAATGCGTGGAACTTAAAATGATAACCTTCCATTGAAAAGCCAAGTTAATTTCTAGGATCAATAAGACATGGAGGGAAGAGATACCTTGAGCGCCTTTGATACAGCTGAGACTCTTTCTTCAAAACAAAACTGAAAGTTACTAACTAAATTTGTCAAATGTGAGAAGCTAGGAATCGTTATTTTAGCAGAGAGAAGCTGTAAAATGTAGTACAATTTTACTACCTGTATTCATCACTAACCCCATAAGAGAAGACTATATCCTTAAGCTCTTCTAGCACACCTACTGCACATGAATTCATTAGATCCAGAGCCTGTGCATCATTTGGCTTCTCAAATTCATGGACATCAGAAAACCTGTTATAAAGCCAAGAGAAGAGATGCTATGTCACACTCATAACATCAGAAAACATAACAAGCAACAAAAGGCCACACATCATCAATACAAACCACCCTTTTCAGTTAAATGTAATAGCACGAGAATAGTTTAAAATTAATGACTTCAGACAATTAAGGTTAAGTGAAGCTTAAAGTGATTTACCTATGAAAATGGCAACCATCAATGCGAATAACAATCCAAGTTGATGGCATCAACTTGCTTCCATGAAGGAAAGACTTGACATAGTGAGGTTTAATCTTGTTAACATCCTCTTCAAATTGTCCAAGCTCCCTACAAAGACACGAGTAGTCATTCCAAAAGCTCCTTGATCCTATATTCTTTGAATGAACTTTTATGGCCTTCATCCTCAGTCTTTGAACAGGAGAACCATCCTGGTTGTACTTCACAATATGTTGAACCTAGGTCAAAATAGACAAAAGATGGACAAGTCTGGTTTTATGCAGAGTACGTTCATAAATCATAAGCAAACAAAATTACATTGGTTATAGATGGTTTCCCATCCCTACCCCAACTGCTGCCCCATCCACCCTGTGCAATCTCCCTCCCCCTGCTCCCCCAATCAGTCCAATCACCCCAACCTTTCCCACATTTCCCCAACCCCCTAAGTTGCACAGACACATACATGTTGGGGACACGTCCATTTAAATTCTTTAAAATTTTAAGTTCATATATTATATCTCTATTTTTATAATTTCTAATATAGGACACGGCACATGGCATCATGACACTTTTTCTGAGTGTTTCTAAAGTATCCTTGAGTGTCAATAAATCAAAAGATAAATAAAAAGTGGGACAAGGGCAAGTGGTTTGTTGGATATATGTCAGTGTCAGGGTCCAACACGATTCGACACGTGTCAGACGGACATGCCGTCCTAGTAGGAGTGTCAGTGCATCATGGGGTGGGGGAAGAGGAAGTAGGAAGAAGGTAGGATTTTTTTTTAATCATTATAATTTATTTGTTTTTTGTATTGAAATAAAGGTATTAATGTTATTCGACCTATGACTGTAAGGCATGGTAGAGATGAGCATAAGAAAATATCTTTGGGATATCTGCACATAAAGAAAAACAGTTGCAAAATTTTCTACCATAGGTTTAACATAATTAATATCTAAGACAACAATGTCTACCATGAGTGTCACATTGAAGTCAACAAAAATTGAGAAATAATTATATGTAAGACACTGTTAAACATAATACAATTGAAACTACTGAAATAATGGAACAAACTGATTTTCTTGGAGAAAGAGGCCGAGAGAAACTACCTCTATCTTGAGTATACATGTCCCTTGACGAAAGATGGATTCTTGTTCTTTATAGTTGATATTGAACCCCTGATAAAGCAGCTCATTTTTTTCCTGCTTATGAGTTCCCTATAGAAGGTTCAAGTAAAAGTGAACACGAGTATTTTCAACTACTGAGCATGTGTAATTTGGATGAAACTCACAACGACCACAAGTATGGAGGAAAAGTAAACACGGATAGAGACAAGCAGAAGATCATGCTCAGTCCAGACTGAATTTGTTTACTTGGAGCTAAGACTATCTAGTAGATGATTTGGGAGAAACTTCCATATGAACAAACTTTGAGTCTTTTGACAGTCTAGTGCCCACATGACAATTTCATTTCAATGCCTTCCAAGCTAAACCACAAATCTTATAATCACCCACCACAAGTATATCTAAAACTTGGGTTTTTCTTATTCATTGTCAATATTGCAGTAACATCTAATCCATTCTTCTCTTTTTTGGTACTCTTTAATGACACTTCCAGGTTCAGCTCCAATAAAATTAGCAATGTTCATATTGATGTCCATACATGATTGTTCAGCATATCCTAAACGAGAAATGTTTTTACGACATTGACAAAATTGAACAATTCATCAAATGGCAAGCCTCGGACTGTAAAATATAAATTTCTGCATGTATGGAGACAGAGAAGCAAGTATATCTTATTTTTCACTACAACTGCATATTTCCTTTGAAAGTAAATCATACAACAGAGCAAATATATTTAGAGTAAATCATGTTTGGCCTTGCTTCTTTACCACTTAAAGAAGGTCAAACATTTGTGGAAATCACAGAAGCAAATATATTTAGAGCCTGTTTACGCCCCATTTTTTGCAAAAAATACATTTTGGAATAATATTTTGATGGGGAATGTGTGGTTAAAAAATAAGGAAAAGTTTTAAATTTGCATGTAATATTATTTTATTAAAGAATGTGTGATTAAAAATAAGAGAGAGAAAAATATATTTTAGAAATAATGGGGACCAAACAAGGGCTTATTTTTACTAACACTGCGTTTCCTCTGAAACTGAAAGTAAATCACGCAATTACTTCATTAATGTGGAAAACCATACAAATGTATTTCTATGTATTTCACCTTCAGTATTTCTTGAGCTTCATTTTCAGATTTTCCATTTCTAATCAGCTCCCATAGACAGGTATTGTACTGGTTGCTTAAATGACCTGCCAAAAGAATGATGAGTTTAGGCCAATTTAAATAGAACTTCTCTATATTACTATCATATATTCTACGCTTAAAAAACTTGATCATTATTCAAACGTAGATTTAATGATTTATACAACTAAGTCAGACAAAAATCATAAACTTACATTCACGCTGTCTCCATGCAAGATATGCTTGAAGAACCTCCATTGATGCACAACTAATAACTTGTGACTGGAAGGAAGGGGAAAATCTCATCTCTGTCTGAGGAAAGAATTCCTTCCATTTGGTGACGTATATGGATGAGAAGTAAGAGGTGATGAGTGAGAGTATTTTGCTGCACAGCCATCTCAGTTATTAGCCAAGCTCATTTTAAAGCAGAAATGAATGATATCATACTCCTGATAAATTTATCATGGAACTAGAACTGAAAATTTTGGTATTGAGATATTATATTTAAGGGAAGTTCTTGGCATATCTAAAAGACTAAACTAGTCTTAACTGATTCATTTAACTATTACACAACTACAAAGTTCCAAGGCGTTGCTAGAAATTCCTGATAAAATCAACATTTTTTTATTTTCTTTTTCCTAGATAAGCATCATCCACGAGCAAATGTATACCAAATACTAATTGGAAATTCAAGCAACCACACATGATCTCTAAGCAAGTGCAGTACACTAAAAACCGGTGAGAGTAGGAAGTAAAAAATTTAAAAGGTTAAACCACACAATGTATGCCATACTTCAGGTGCAACAAAATCTGACAAGAAGAATTTAAAATAAAAATAAAGAATTTATAGGCAGCAATAAGAAGAAAACATGAACCTTGCACGTCTCTGATAAAACTTCGTTTCCTTCTTGAACACGAAACTGCAGAAAATACATAAACCAATAGGGCAATATATTAAGAAATAAAGAAATGCCAACTCATTTCAATAAACAATGTAGTTTCTCTTCTCTACCTATACTCATTGCTGAAACCGTATGAGAAAATAATATCTGGGAACTGCTCTGAAACCATTTTTGCACAGTCATTCATTAACTCTAATGCCCTCTTGTCGTTAGGCTTCACAAACTCATGCACTTCAGAAAATCTAATAAATATATAGAAAAATGGGTCATGCACCGGAACAGTAAAGTTTTAGTGTCCTAATTCCCTGCATATGCTTTTTAATTTAATATACCTGCCGAAATCCCGGTCATCAATGTGAACAACAATGATGTTGGGCAGCATAATTTCATCTTCCACCTCAAAGGATTTCACGTACTCGTACTTACTATTCGCCATATTAATAAAGAATGCTGAAAAATCCCATAGGGAAATAGGACAAGCACTGGGTGGGCAAGGATAGAGAACTAGCATTAGCAATAAACCAATACAAATTCTATCTAAATACTTATCTTACATTCTTGCTGGCCACAGCCATCACCCTTAATCTCCCTCCTCCTCAAAACCCTACCCACTTCAAGAGCAATTCTTTTATCAAGTTCTAAAAGCAAAACTTATGCATGTGGCGAGATCAATTTTCCCAAGAACCCATTAAAACTCAATTTTGAAGTGAGTTCTTATATCAGTTTACATTTTGCAATGTGAACTCATTTTATCATTAACCATTTTAAATTTATTTTGGCTATATTCTTGACCGTGTGTTATGATAAATTTAGGGCTAATCCAATACTGTTCACTTGTGTTACGATCAATTGAAGTCCATCATCTGGTGTGGAATTTAAACTAAAACAAACAGGTCAGAACATGATAATTTATCGTGAATATAAAGGCTTAAATGGCTTTCGAAAGCAATTCAAATAAACCATTTATAACAGTTCCTTTAAAAGTAGATACAAATATTTTGCTACAGGTTCCTATTCAATACAAATTTCAAATGACGAAAAATTTGAGATTAGTTTCTAAACGTTCTGCTGTTTGAATAAGAATAATTCTTATTATAAGATTAAATTCAATTCATGATATGAACAACACAAATATAATCTCTATGTAACAAATTTTACTAACAAAAAAAAAACCCCCACTGAAACAAACAAAAAAGTAAAAATTCTAAAACTCGTAAACAAGCAAAATTCCGAAAAGAAATTAACATAACAAAAAACAATGCAAACAGGTAAATTAAAATTGTAAATTGTATACACTTAATAAAATTGCAAGAAAGAACAAAAAAAAACCTATTTACTTGACTTCAAATGCTGCGGCAGACGAAAGTGTAGCCGTGAAGGAAAGAACTGAAGAGCCGTAGCTGTGAACGAAAGAACTGAAGAGCCGCAGCTGTGAACGAAAGAACGGAAGAGGGGCAGAAATCGGAAACTGAGATTGTGGCGCCGTGGCACAGATGAGCAGGGTTCGTCTTCAAATGAGGGTAGGGCTAGAATTGGGTTTTGTTTGTTGGGAAAATTAGGCCCACTATCCCATAAAAATAAGAAATTTGAATAATACTTTTAAAACTAATTAAAACATTTAATCACGTAATTATACTTTCAAAACCCAAGACTCAAACTAAACCCAATTTTAGCCCTCCTCTCATTTGAAGACGGACCCTGCTCATCTGTGCCACTATGCCCCAATCTCAGTCTCTAATTTCTGCCCCTCTTCAGCTCTTTCCTTCACAGTTGCACTTTCGTCTGCCGCTGCATTTGAGGACAGGTAAATAATATTTTTTTTTTTATTCTTTTTTCTGCAATTTTATTAGGATTTAGGTGTATACAATTTTCAATTTTGATCTGCTTGTTTGCATTGTTTTTTGTTGCATTCATTTCTTTTTGGAATTTTGCTTGTTTACGAGTTTTAGAATTTTTACTTTTTCGTTTGTTTCAGTGAGTTTGTGCCTTTGTTTTTTTTTAGTAAAATTTGTTACTTAAACATTGGAGATTACATTTGTGTTGGTCATATCATGAATTGAATTTAATCTTATAAATAATAATTATTCTTATTCAAACAGCAGAACGTTTAGAAACTAATCTCATGTTTTTCATCATTTGAAATTTGTAGTGAATAGGAACCTGTAGCAAAATATTTGTAAGTTAATACAAAAATAAACAATTGAATCCTACACATCTGGATTAAATTTTCATGAAGATATATATTTCATTTCTTCCTTAAGGGTCAAGAGCTACACATAAAAAACGTAAATTTTATTGTTATATAACATCAATGAAGACAGTAACCAAGAATCAAACCTCACACCAAATTTGTTCGTCGTTATAGAAGAGAACTATGCATCTGGTAGAAAGAGACCTCAGGGGTGGCTGGTGATGGAATGGTGGAGGCAGG
>CAIGRF010046630.1:0-12097 GCA_903798235.1 Fraxinus ornus | reverse complement strand
GATATTGGGTTAATGTTAATTTAGTTATTCTGACTTTCCTTTTTGCCAATTCAGATTCATTTCTTGTATTTTATAAATTATTGTTTCTATTTATTTTTTTCATATTTCCAGTGTTCAATTTCTGCAACAAATTATAGGGGTTTTTAATCCTAAAGAGTAAATACTCCTGTAGTCTAATTGCGGAACTCAATTTTTCCATTATCTATTTACTTATGTATTACTCCAGTTCTACTAAATCATAAAATTTCATTTATACTATGGATATTACAAACTTGTTGGAATCAGTATAAATCTTTGTTAATATGCTGTCAAATGGTTGACAGAATAAATGCAATGTAAGTTCTTGGGTATTTAGCTATAAGAATAATAGAAGCTCTTTTAGATCATTTAAGGTTCTTATGTATCATTTAGGCTTTCCTTTCTTACTTTAATCTAGGTACTTTTGGTTAACTGGAATCCCGATGTTGTAGATATTGATTGATTTTATAGTTTTTGGAATTTCATTTATCTGCATTAAACTACATTTATACATTCGTAAGGTGCAAACATCATATCAAAAGCATTCTTTAAGACATTTTTCAATTTGACGTGTAAAATAGTGAGTTCAAACATCTTCATTGGTTTATTTAATACCATTTAGTATGTAGTATAATTTTAGTTTTCTCCAGCACTGCCTTTATTTATTAAAATTATGTTTATTAACAATCACCAATTTCTGTTAGTTATGCTCCTATAAATCATATCTTTTAGTGTATGGTTTTGATATTGTTCTCTTCTCTTCTATATTATTTAAGATTTTGCTTCATGTATGTATGAGTGTAAATATATGTATTTATAAATTTATGTCTGTGTATGGAAATAAATGAATTTCCGCTATGTGTAGTTCTAGCAGGAATACTATCGTATCGTACATTGAGATTCTCCTTATAATCTTATTCCAACTTATGGAATATCTCATTAGTATTAACTTCTTATGTAATTTTCATAAATAATTTATCTTTTACCATTTCTCAAAATTTATCTAGGACTGATCTCCATGGCTTACCTTTATTAATAGTGCTTCTGTTCTAATTTGAGATTGAGACAAAAGGATTATGACAAGCTAATTAATCTTAAATATAATTCTCCTTATTCAATTTAGATAATTTCAATTGCTCATATCAAACATTTAGTTGATGATGTAATTCAATATATTTTAACACAGAACATACTAATATTAGTTCACTATGCTTCCATCATTGTACTGGTTCGTGTCATATGATATCATATTAAGACTTAAAGAATGAGAAATCATTGAATAAGAGTGTAGGTTTACAATCTATCACATGTACGAAATTTAAGATTTCGTACTCCTTTACATTCTATTCTCTTTTATACTTAATTTTACTTATTTCTTTCCTTATGCCTTTGCTGGGTTTTTAGTTCTTTTGTTCATGGATGTCGCGGAGAGTAGTCAAGTACTGAAGCGTCCTAGAGAGATTTGTGATACAACAGAACAATCTCGCCAGTCTTGTAGACAAGCTCGTTATTCACGACGCCAACATCTAGATGCTCAAAGAAGATTATTTGCAGCTAGACATAGTGATGATGGGTTAAAGACAAGAACAGAAAAAGGTATGTGTATAGAGTTCATTTACAATGTAACTTTATAACAAATCATTTCATATCTATTAAGTAAACATATTATTTATTCATTATTTCTTCATATTTCCCCCCCTCAGTAACTTGACAAAGATAATTTTGTTTATCACCTTTGCTTATTCCCTTTTTCCATTTCATTCTACTATAGCTAATACATTGCATCTTTAATTTGTTACATTTTCAAAATATCTATACCTGTGGATTATCGATACTGTTTTCCCTTGATGTTTATTTTTGCTTTACCATGTGTCAAAAATCCTTGCCTATTTTTTTACCAAATACTTAAACTGAAGAGTGCCATGCATATCTTCTTGAATTTAAAAGTTATATGAATAGTTTTGCATATTTTCCTTTGAAGCTTAAATATATAGCTCCAGTTAGGATTCTATTTTTGTTATTCCCTTACTATACTTTACCAACATTCCTTATTAAAAAAACTTATTTATATTTCCAATTATTAACAATACTTCATTTCATTGTAGTTGCTGGTTGTAGTTATAGGTTACCTTCTTCACCTATATTGTATACATCACATCGTGATAGGCAGCTTCTGCCTGCACCTTTGCCTACAGAGTATCCCTTTGAGGAGAACCGATCCACAATTGATGAAGGTGTACAGATTAATAATGAAACTACAAGCTTCAATTTGCACAATATTCCAACTACATCCCATGTACTTCCACAACCAACAGTTTGTTCCTATTGTGGTGCACAAAAAATTTATAGAGAGAGCAAAGGGTTTTGTTGTTCTGATGGTAAGATCAAATTACAGATAGACAATATACCTGACCAATTATATGAATTATTTACTTCAAAATCAGCCGTTGCATTAACTTTTAAAAAAATTGCAAGAAGTTATAACAACCATTTTGCATTTACATCTTTTGGTGTTAAGTATGACAAAGATTTGTGTAAGAAGAATAAATGAATTTATACATTTAGGGTCCAAGGCCAAGTTTATCATTATATAAATCAGCTTTTACCACCTGAAAATAACCCAACCTATTTACAACTATATTTCTATGATACTGACAATGAATTATTGAATTGATTAAATATTTCAGATAAATTTCATGAAGATACCCTACAGATATTAATTGATATCTTAAGAATTAATCCTTACTCTAAATTCTTTCGTTCATTAAGTAATATTGATAATTTATCTGCATGTCGAATACAAATAAGATGTGACCCAGGTTTAGATCAAAGAGTTTATAACACTCCAACAACCTCACAAATAGCTGCAGTTTGGGTTGACGATGATGCGTCTGCAGACAACAAAACTCGTGATATATCAATTTATGGTCATTCTGGCACTTCCCATAGAGTGCATTATTATTTCGGTTGTTATGATCCCCTTCAATATCCTTTACTATTTCCTTTTGGTCAACCCGGATGGCATGAGGGCATTGAAAGAACTAATAGATTGACGCATAATTCTTTTGTTCAAGAGGACAACTTTGTAAATATTAATACCATAACTTCTGCAACTGACTTAATTGATCAAGAGACTAAAGGTTGATACTTTAAACACTTCATTTTGATTCTTTTTCGTTCGTTTACTAATTTTTATGATATCTTCTATTTATTTTGTAGTTATGAAGAGAACAAAAAAAAGAACCAATGTGTCTTGCCGTGAGTATTACTGTTATAAATTACAAGTGCGAACCTCAGGTAATTGTATTTTGCTTCATGCTGGTAGGCTTCTCCAACAATATGTTGTTGACATGTACGTAAAAATTGAAACTTCTAGATTAGATTATTTTCGTAATAATCAAAAACAAATACGAGCAGAAGTTTATCAAGGAATTGTTGATAGTGTTGATGTAGGTGAAAGTAGAGGTTATAAAATTGGTCGAAAAATTATTTTACCCTCTTCTTTTACCGGAGGCCCTAGAGATAATAAAAAGAGATATATGGATGCTATGGCATTAGTTCAAAAATTCGGCAAACCTGATGTTTTCTTAACAATAACGTGCAATCCTAATTGGCCTGAAATACAACAACTACTATGGCATAATGATAAAAAACAAAATAGACCTGATTTGCTTCCACATTACATGCAACATGAAAATTTTTGATTCCCCATTTTTTATCAAACGAGTGTAACCTGAAAATTCCTTTTCCAAGATGATTAAATGTCTCACTTGATTTGTTCCCTTTTAACTTGGAAAAGACATATAAAGCTTTAAGAACACTTGAGGTTGTTCGAATTGAAAAAAACCTTATCACAATAACTTCAGTTTGTGCATTTGTAACTGAGACCTTTTCGTCTATGTCATCATCTTTAATGGATTTCTTCCAGGTGTTAAGAGTTAATAAAATACTGGAACACTTTGGAATAATATTTTAGGTTAATTGAAAACAAGACAAAATCCATCAAAGGTTCTTATTTATATTTTAATTGTAATCTTGATAAGTTGTTTAGAATGTGAACATTTGTAAGTCCCTGAGTTGTATTATAAAAAAAAATCAGACTCCTGTCCATCAGACAAGTTGGATATTCCATAAACGTCAATATTTTTTGACTGTTTGATTTTCACCTTCCAGTTACAAACTTGGAAGAACCTTCTTGTCAAAATATTTGATTGCTCTTTTGACCTATGATGGTGTTCATGGAGACTTCTTCCTAAATTTAGTGACAAATTCTTTGGAAGAGGCTCAAAACGTATATTCCAATAGGATACCTATCAGTGAAACCTTTTACGTGATGGATACTGCTAACCCTATGGGAATATTGAACAATGACCAAGTCTGTGTTATCATGTATTTATATAGATTATACTTCTGAAAATGGAATTCTTCTATGTGAAGTTGTAGTTGTCTTTGAAAATGAAAAATAGTCTACAATTTCATTGTTTACTTTCTATAGCCGTTATGACTTCCTTTTGTGACTACTACCTTTTCCAACGTTGATATACAAAGTTAGACTTTTACAATCCTCTGCATATTCCTGTTAATAACTACTTGTTTGATTTGCCACCATCCAAATTAATCTCTTTTACATTTAAAAATTCATAATTAGGAAATATCTTTATTATAATTTCTTGTCGGATATGCAGTGAGAGTGGTCAAATTTCGAACAAGGTGCTGGTATACAGAAATCCTGGGTTACATTTTGGAGGTGTCCACATTTTAGCCGCAGTATATCTGGAAGAGTTGCAAGAGGTTTTTGTCAATACCAAGTATAGTATATTCTTCTCAACCAAACGCGAGAGATTAACAGCTTATGAAATAGCAACAGATGATTTTGATAGAGACATGTATTGGGTTTCCAGAAACCCTGAGGTTAGCAACTGTTTAGGGAGATCTCTCTTTGTTTATTTTTAATCAGTAGAAGATGTTGCTACCTCTAATAGTCTGTTAAATATATGTCCTTTATTCTTTCTTTCTCTTTGTTGTTGAAGTAGTTTGTCTTCGTAAAATTTTCACATACATGATTGCTCAGTCTGGCCTTGACTTGTTCTACCAACATGGCACAAGATTAAGCAAAGAATTCATATTTTTCTTTGACATTAACACTATATATTAGTTCCAAGTTTACGCATTTCTTTTTTTTATGAGCTTTATGACTCCTGTAAAAAGTATATTGTAAACAAGTTTGATTGGACTTAAAAATCAAGAATGATTTGTTGCATGAAAGCTATCCTTCAAACTTTGTTCCATATTCATTATTTTAGAAAGGTTGATTATTATTTCTAAAATAGTTTTAATTGTCAATTCATAAATTAGGTAACATTGAAGAAGCCTCCATTTGCATCGTGTTGTATTAGGCTCTGTACCATATGTCCACGACAAAGAGTACTATACCCTCTGAAACCATATCTTTAGCTTGCATAGTTTATTTTATAAGCTCCAATATAATGACACCTGTGTGGCTACAAAAGAATTGACTAAATGGTTTGAATAGAACATATATGATTCATTTCTGCAGCATAATTTACCTCCAGACGAAGTGAAGCTCACGCCTATAAGTGTTTTATTTCCTTTTGGCTTTCAGATATTCATCTTCTTTACAATTGTTTAGGTTTACTAAGATATATAATTTAAGTCATCCCTTTGTACAAATGAAGTTAATTATTGACAATTTTTATCAATTGTTTGTGATTTTTTCTTCTTCCTTTTGTATAAAGAACCAGAACATGTTGAGGAGAAAAAGCATGAGGGATCTATTAACAGAGGTAATTAAGATTGCGACGAGTTGTGTTTTTTTTCCTTTATCTTATTGCAAGTTTGGCCTACTTAAAAATACATTTTTATGAGCTTATTTGGGTCGTAGGAGAAAACTTGGCTTTTTAAGAGCGGGCAAACATGTTACGAGTAAATGTATCAGGAAAATACTTAATTCTTTCTTTTAATATGTCCTCAGATGCTGTGCTTGCTCGAGTTTCTACGGAGAAGAGATTGTCGTTGATTAAAGCATGGGAAGAAAGTAAGAAATCAAAAGCCAGTTGTATCCTCTAAATGCACATTAGTAGTTGCCCTGTAATAATAGAAATCAAATTTATTAGATTTAAAACATTTCTTAATCAAAAAATATGACATATATTGGTGAAAACTCTATTTAGTATTACCTAGGCACAGCTTTGGAAGAAGGGTACTTGAAGATAGAGAAGGAAGAGAGACTCGCTGGAGGCTCAAGTAAATGGATGACTTTGAACTAGAAGAATATTTTTAATAATAGAAAATACTCAAGTGCAGCACGAATCCTGTGTGTATTATTCAAACAAATTATTGCTATCGTCCTACAAATTCTTTACCCCAACCCCACCCAGGAAAAAAATAAAAAATAAAAACCTCTATGATATTTGGAAGTAGAAAATAGTACACTTGAAAATTAAACTAGGCAGCAGCTACAGTATGATTTCTATATATACAAAATGCTTACATTGATTTGCATGGGACTGTAATATGGAGAGCAAAAGGGTTACTCGTGAGATGTACACGCATTTCTCATCATTGAACTATAAATTATTCGGAGACACCGTGTCCGTATCTCCGAATAATTCGGAGTCATCAATTTTTTTATTTTTATTTTATTTTTAACAGTTTCTTTGTCACTGCAAATTTATCTTATTAAATTTTATTTTAATAAGGTAATGAAGAAACTACCTTCCTATTAAAGGATTTGTGTTGAGAGCAAAATGAATTTGGATTAGAAGTTCCTCCAGTCGCGAATGTCGCACAGGTTCAGCTCCCGTTAGAGGATACTGAAAATGATGCCCGCCATTACGATGATGATCGGTCGGATTTTGGGGGATTTGGGTGCGCAAATGGCAAGGTAAATTTTAATGGATTATTGTTCTGTGGGTTTCTCTTTTTAAGTTCTCATTAATTGTTCTGTGATGTGCTTTTAATTTGGTAAATTGATTTTCTCTTCCATTCTGTGTTTTGGCTGCATGAATGACAAGGTAAGGTTTTTATTTTAATTTAAAAAAAAAAAATTATACCGTTGGGAATTAAATGTGAATTTGAGGTTTAGGATGGAATTTTTTTTAGCTTAATTAGAGTATTATACCTTCAGCTAATTGATTGTATTGTGATCTGGTGAGACGTGAATTGTTGCAGACATATTATTTTCTAATTATTGGCGAGTGGGTTTTTGAAATTGGAAAAAGCTCCTTGTTCTAGAGTTTGAATGTGGTATGAGTTCAGATTTTGAAGTGTTCCTACATGGATAAGGACTCTGTATTTCCAGTACAGAGTTAAAGTTGAGAAAGGGAATATTTAATCGCATTTGAATTTGTGGTTTACCATTTTCCTCAGAAACTGAATTTATGACATTGTCATATTCCAAAAAAGTTTGAGATTTGCTGTTTACTAATCTTCCTTAGAAGCTGAATTAATGACAATGACACCTTTTAAAAAAGTTTGAGCTTTGTGTTTATGAATTTCCCTTAGAAGCTGAATTAACAACAATTTCATATTGGTTACTATATAATAGTTTTCTCTTCTAAAAAAATGTGGAATTGACCAATATATCTCTAATTTGTCCAGCTTGAAATATGATGATTCCAATTCTCACAATGTGCCTATTTGCTGATTATGTAGTACCAGCCACTTTATGGGATAGGCTTTCAAAGTGGGAGACCTCTTATTAAGAAGCATTGAAGCTTCTAGGAAAACAATTTAACAAAATAAGCTCTCTCCTACTGGGAATATCCAATTTTCTTCTGCGTTGTCGTTACGGGACTATATGAATGATAAACAATATAGACTTACACAGATAGATAATGTTTACAAGATAATTGAGGTGACATCAATTCAGTTAAAATTATTACTTCATGTTGATTGCAAGCAATATTATGATGTATTGGTGCCGCTAACTAAATTCCATTTTGGATGTACGGTTCTCAGGGTATTCATAGGATGCAGTGTGATGAGTGTTCTACACACAGGTATCCAAGGGCTCATCATTGCCGTGTCTGCAGAAGGTGTGTTCTGAAGATGGTGGGTGATAATGGATTTTTTTTCCATATAAATTGGATAAATAACTTCATAATGTTATTATTAATATGCATCTAATTTTTTCTCCCCCAATAATAAAAATAAAAATTGAAGCAGGATCACCATTGTATCTGAATTAATAATTGTGTGGGCCATAGAAATTACAAGTCCTTTGTTGTCTTAATCTTGTACGCAACTGTGGCCAGTACCTATTCTGCGGTAAGCATAGTTTAGTACTTTATGCTTTGATTTTTTCAATTTGGATTTTCTGACATTTATCTCTTTCCCATTCTTAGACTATGAGCATAAGCTGTGTACTTCAGAAGGATTGGGGTTTTAATTGAAGCCTTCCTCTCAAGATCTTTTACGTACGTTGACAGTATATCATTTGTATTTATCTTTCGAATCTCGAGTCTACTGTTGTGGATGAATTTACAAAAAATAAGAATGACTGGTCAGGATCCAACTCTTCTATTTATATTTGTTTGAATTTTTTATGTTTTCCAAGTAGAAGCCTCTAGAAGTAAGAATCGTCATAGTGTTAGCCTTAGGATGTGTGAGTTAAAGCAATTAATCCTTCTTAGAACCTGATAATTGGTGTCTAACATGGTTATAGCCCCCTTTTGTTATTAGCAACCTGTGAAACGATTTTGTATTTTGATCAACTTGACTATAGCTGGATCAAATCCATATTTATTGGGAAAAACTCATGCCTAAAGCTAATCAATAATTTTTATCTTTTGCATTCCTTTTGAAGCAGTTCCTTAAACCGTGCATTCATATGAAAATATTTAAAAAGAAATCTCCATTTTCTCATACTGCTTTCTTACTATTCTTCTAATCTTCTAGCACATGTTAAAATCTTTTTCACGCATTTGTTTCTTCTTCAAACGAGACTGTCAATTGGTTCTGAAAAAATCTGATCAAACTATGCATTTCAGGATGGATGTGGATTAATGGTTGCTGGTTTAAGCCTGACACTTGGATCTTTCTTTTGCTGGCATGTTTACCTCACTGCACATAATATGACAACCATAGAGGTAAAAAGTGTATTTTTTCATCACATCGAATTCATTCACGTATTCGTATTGTAAAAATTAATGTTTTAATAATCAAATCTGTTACAGTACTATGAAGAAATAAGTGTCGCTTGGTTGGCTAGGAAATCTGGGCTAAGCTATCGCCATCCTTTTGATGTTGGTGTTTACAAAAATATCACCATGGTCTCTCTCTCTCTCTCTCTCTGCGGGTGTTTGTGAGTGTCTGCATGTGCATGATTTCTTGCCTGTGTTTGAGATAGCTTGATGGTATGTTTGGTAGGCGGGTTGAATAGTACCATATTACTTTTGAAGTTATAGAGTTTATCCTAACACATAAAAGAGCCACTTTGAATAGCACTATGTCTAAGTCCTTAGACATATGTCAACAAATTACATCGTCAACCAAAACGTTGTCGTGTTGGTTGTTGAGTGTATTTTCGTTCATTTCTCACCTTTCCCCTCCATCTCCTCAGTCTCTCCTCCACCAAATCCAAGTCCGAAACACCACAAATTCTTCTCAATCTCACTCAATAACAGCACTTCCTCACCCAACCAGCTAATAATACCACATACTTACACAACTCTTCTCAGCACCACAGCCACCCATGGCCAGAGTGACCGATTTTATCAATACTATCTCTCTCTTCTCCACTCCAAATGTGCAGGGACTTACTGTATCTATGAACATGAAATCCTTCTTCAAGATACTTTTGCTGTGAGTCGGAGGAGGATTTTGTCCGTAACGCCGCCTCCTACTTGGCTTTCGCTCGGACTGCCCCAATTTTCTTGATCTAATTTCTTGTTACAAGAATTTGAAATTTTATATTTTATTAAGATGGAACATTGAAAACCATCAAGAATTAAAAAAAAATAAAAATTAAACCTCTCCGCGCACCACGGAGGCACCATGTTTCCGTGTTTCAGGGAGGGATGGTGTCATGTCTCCGTGCAAAGACACCATGTCTCCGTTGTGCACAGAGTAAATTTTTTTTTAACAAAGATTGTAATTATTAATGTCAAGGAGTTTTATTCTTTTTGCTCAATTTTTATGTTGATCTACCTTGTCTAAAAATTTAAGCAGTCAGGGCAGGGATAGCACTGGTCAAATTCCTTTTTTAATCAAAGGCTTGGAATGTAAACAATATTCATAAATCGGTAGAGGCGAGACTTGAACTGAGGACATATGTGTGCTTTGATACCATATTAATATCCTCATTATGATATATAATTCATAATTTTAGGATTTAATCCGTGCATCTGTGATACAAGGTCAGAACCCGACACCAGCGACATCCTCACTTCCACCTTTAATGATCAAATAAAAGAATGCTCTGATCCAGGAGATGATTCCCATAATGCTCATCAATCTGATGATTTCCATCGGGATAGTGATACAATGTGAAGCTGTGATGATAAAATCGTGCCTTCTATCCCTGTTTATCAAGCGGCAGGAAAAAACATGGATCCATTTCCCCATGGAGGCAAGACAATTGAAGTAGTGACCGGTGGGGAGAAGGATCAATCTTTATCAAATGATCAAAATATTGAAGATGAGGAAGTTCATAGCGAGACATCTGATGTATATCGTGATGAACATGGATTGGATCTTTCAATGAACTTCAACCTGCTGAATTTGCAACAGGAGATGCTGAGCCATCTGATGATCACCATCTGGAAGATGCATATATCACTGACCATGGCAATAGCTCAGCCTAATCCAATTCCAAATTAGCCAAAGATGAAGGTGAAATCCAAGTTGACGAACCAGAAACTGATGACGAAACAAGGGTAGCCGAGGTCATAAACGGTGATAAAGTTACCTTTGACATCAATACTTCCGATACTGATTCCCGCGGGAAAACTAATCATACACATGTTGAATCCCACTTATCGAAGCTTGATGATCACGTAGAAAATGATAATGATTAGTAGGCACATTGGTTTCTCAAGAAAAGGTGACCGCACTTTGGAATAGTAAGGTTTATCAACGTAACCATGAAGTAGGTAGGCAATGTTAATGGTGATATGCACAGTTATGTTCAGTGTACAGATCTGTGCTAGAGCGAGGAGTGGTTGTCAGTAATGAAGTAAATTTTAGTGTCTTTTTGTCTTCTACTCCTACAATTAAGTCTTGTAACTGCTGATTCTTTTATGTCAGTTTTAGGTGCTTTATATTCAGCGGAATCGTGCAAAATACTTTCTATTTAGCTGTTGCAGTGCATTATGAGTCAATCATCTTCTGGTCTGTGGTTCAGAACCAGTGCTTGGGTCATGGAATGTGAAGAAAGGCCTTGTTTTGAAGCCTGTTCATCAAGGGGATGAACTCATGTGGTCTGGAAGTCTGCCTGTTCCAAATGGATTTGAATGTGAGTACAACTATTAGTTGTGGATGATCACAGGAATATTATAAGATGGGAGGCTGGAAATAAGAGGAAACTGATATTACCTAATGGTGTTCAGGATGGGGTGTCTGTGGAACTTCATGACCTTTGGCAGGTACTTATTTTTGCTTCCCTCTATCAGTCTTCTTTTGGGTGTTTGTGGAACTTCATGACCTTTGGTAGGTACTTATTTTTGCTTCCCACTCAGTCTCTCTTTGTGTGTGTGGATGTGGGTGAACTAGGTTTCATGTTACAAACTTACAATTCCTTTAATTACTGCACAGGAGTTCTTTTTGTTTTTGAGATTGTGAAGATACTACTGAAAACATAATATTACTTTAACACGGTGATAATTTATTCTTGAATATGCCTGTGTGAAAGAATGATCTATTTTATTAACTTCTCATGGTATTATTAAAGAAACTATAAAGAGTAACATTTTTTCAATTATTTAATATAGTTACTACTATATAAGAGGCGTGTTAGCTAAATGGTGACGTACATCGTTTCAGCGTAGGGTGGTCAGCCTACGTTAGAGAAAAACAACTTCAAATGGATGACACATGTGTATTCGAGCTTGTGAACAAT
>CAIGRF010046533.1:24891-40345 GCA_903798235.1 Fraxinus ornus | reverse complement strand
GAGATTCAAAGCAGAAGATACTATAACACCACAGAGACTAAACCAAACATCAAGAGCCAAAACATAGGACTTCCCCACTCGAAAGCAACGCAATTCAAAGATTAGAGAACTTCAGGAAAATTAAATTTTCTCTACTGAAACAGCAAGTTCAACATCAAGGGTGAGTGAGAATCCTGTGTCCTTGACTTGAAATAACTCGAGGAATCGCAATTTTTGAAGGCTTGATTCAACAAGGAGAGAGATAATTTCATATACGACTCCTAGCCGACCACTTGTAGTGATAAATGAAACTACAGAACCCAGATAAGCAGGAAACCTGAATGGTACATCATCTACTGCTTCCCAGTTATCATCAATATACTAACATAGGTGATTGTCATCATAAGATCAAAGAGGTCTACAATCTTCTTGTACAATTATGTATTAGTTAAGTGTTCAAAGATGTCCACATTTGTCCTTCTCATCTTCACAGTTCAGTTTCTTCAGAAAATTATGTTGAAATATGTAATAAATTGTATCAAAATAGCGTTCATTACTTGTAACAAAAATTATCTGACATTTTTCTTCTTTCAGGTGGAGTAATTGATTTTCACATTTTCTCTGACAAATATACAACATATTCGTAGACTTATTCCGTAATGTTCTCGTGTCCACAAACAAAATTCATAGCGGTTTCGGTGATAGAATTTTGAACGTCCATTGAAGACAAACCTAAAAGTGTCACCAAGTTCATATACTCGAAGTAGATTCCAACACATTCACTAAACAGAATTGAGAGGATGCCCCTCTAACAAGTTGTCGACATCTTGACATGGATTACAAACCCCATAAACAGGAAATAAACTACAGTAGGTTCACAATACTGGATCAAATACACAACTTAAAGGCTGAAAATTTTAGCTTTACTTTTCCTTGATAATATATTTCAATTTATTGGTTGCAGCAACCAGTTGTTCTGATGTCCCCGGCTCATTAGCAGAATGCCCAGCATCAGGAACAACCTGAAACATAGGGAGAAATTACGAGTTTGGCAAAGTCCTAGATCCCCTTATACTAAAGCAAACATCAAGCCCACATAAAGCAAATTCTGACACAGAAGTTGAATTTAGATAGTGATGCCGAAGTATGCAAGGGAAGTTTTCCAGTTACAGGTTCCAACCCCTAAGCTTAATTGTGGAGTGTTCTGTACAAGTCTTGAAAGACACAAGGGAGCTGTAGGTTATTCAAGTTGCATTAACGTTATTAGTAGGAGATCAATTACGTGGTGAGTGGGATCATCCGGTTGACTTGTTTCTGGTATTTGTAAATTCTTGATGAATGGAAGCTTTATCAAACAGAAACTAGTTTAGCCAATTTAGACCTTTCAAATGAGACCTGACACAATTTCACGTGCCAATCTACCAGTAAATCCTCCCTCAAAGACAAGGGTTCCAAGGGGGAAGAGACATTATATTGTGCATACCACTAAAATAAATCAGAGTTCGAGCAATTTTGAAAGATATTTAGGAGTAGCAGATTTCAGAAAATATATGGTAGTTTGGGTGTTTAATTGGGAATAAATTATAGTTTTTTTTCTGTTATTGTTGTTGTATCCTAGTTCTGATGTTTTATACACTGTTTTTCTTGCTCAATAACAAGTTACTCGGGCCCAGTAAAATTTTAGTAGATTTTTTAAGTTTATTCCCATATTACAGGAGATTATTGAGGAGCTACTACTAGTAGTAAATATTTTTAAGAGAATGGATTAATTTCAGTTCTACTTGTTGTTAAACGATTGGTTAAGCTTAAAAAAAAGTCGAAGTTAGCAAATATTAGTAACCAAACATGTTTGGATATGGTACTTATTTTTTATTTTTCAATAAAAACGTTTTATTCCGAAAGTAAAGAACCTTACAATTTAATAAGCAACTTAGTAATTTCCAGCTTTCACTGGTAAAGGAACTATCTATATTAAAACTTACTTGTTTACTTGTATTAAGCTTGGCATACTTTTCTTAGTAAATCAATATTATGAAGAAATATTTTGTCATAAAAATAAATAGCAATTACTTACTATGAAATCAGCCTCTGGCCAAGCTTTGTGAAGATCCCAGGCAGACATCATGGGGCAGCAAACATCATACCTTCCCTGGACAAGATGAAAATGATGTAGAATGTAACACAAAAAGAGAGAGAAGAAAAAAAAAAAATTAAGGAATTAAGAGGAATTTAGGACAGGTGGAGAAAACTAAATATCTTGATTAAATAATAGTAATGTTATTTTAATGAAATGAAAAACATAGGTACCAGTTTATAGGGTAAAATAAATTGAATCTAGACGAACTAATAAATAACAACTGTTAAAACTTAAAACAACAAAATTAAATCTAATAACAACCAAGAAAATCTAGCCTAACTCAAATATAATTTAATTTTTAATCTGGTTGCACCTGGAAGACTTCTAGTTGTTTTCCATCAGAGAGAGAATGGCTTCTTTCGATTATAAATTTAATTTCCTGTGAATATACTTTAAGCTACATGCATACCAATGAGGCAATGACACATTTACAATGGTTATATATGAAGAAAGAATTAAGAATGATCTTTAAGCTATAATACAAAATAGTAAGTACTTAAATGAATGTTGTTGAACAATTGGGCATCTGCTTGTCTGTTTTATATTTAATGGCTTGGTTTGGCTTGGATCTTCCAGCCATCATTTCTCAATTACCACCCACACCTCAGAAATATGGGCTCTTTTACTCACAGTTCTAACTAAAATCATAATTTATCAAGTATTTTTTTTATGATTGCATAAAAGTAACGTCATATACTTCCTCCTTAAATAAACAATGCATACAAGAGTTCCTATATGCCAGTTATTTATGGTACAATCATGAGAAAGGTAAATGTACCTGAACAATTACAGCTTTGATGTGCTTTATCTTTTCAATGTTATCTAACAAGAATGAGTCAGAAGGAAAAAAGCCTTTGTTCATGAAGTAATGATTCTCAATCCTTGCAAATGCCTGCATGATACATAATAAATGCATATTATGATATGTAATAACGTGTCAAGATTATAGATGTTTTAAGCTAGAACAAGGGAAAAAGCCAAAGGCCTCCAAAGTAGATGCGCCACTAAACAACACTTGCATAGTCAAGATTCCTTGGCTTCCTGTGTTCTAGTGGTATTACAAGGAAAATATAATAATCTAAATTGTATTGTTTGATGATCCATAATATCATAGAACTAAAACTGTAGTGCTTTTAGCCACATTTTATACGATCTCTCCATTTGCCTTTACTTTTTTTCTTTTTTCCTTTTGTTTGTGGGTGGGATATCAATGTTTAAAAAGGTGTTATTGGGTACCGAGGCATTTTCCCTTCATGAGGTGAGGAATGTCAAAAAAAAAAAATTTAAATGCAAAATAAGCACATAATACATCAATTTAAAATATTCAATAATAGCAAAGTGGTCAAATAAACAAAAGAAAAATTTATAAAGAAACTATTATTTTAGTTGTGGGAAGTGGACTATTTCAAAAAATGGGTTCAGGACAAACACAACTTTTTAATGTTTTAGTGAGCACCATTTTCAAAATGGATAAATTAGAATTTTTATGTTTTATAGGCCACATAAGCCTTGAGAGGGTGTTGTGAGGCATGTACCACACAAAACTGAGGTGTACGCCTTCAAAAACTACCTCATAATCAGTATCTAGAGGCATTTTTTTCATGCCCCTCTCCGAGGCAGGTTTCAATTAGGTTTTTCTAAACCATGGGAGGTATAAGATGTTTGGCTCATTCTGCAAGTTTGTTTGACCAGGAATCATAATTTGAGAGTCAGGTACCTAGGTAATTTTTTTTTAATTAGATGCATATAAAATGGATAGATAACAAAAAAATAAAATAAAAAGTATATTGCTGAAGTTTCACATGGTAAAATACATGCATTACAGGGATATCCGAAGAGTCATTTATGCATTGTTTATTATTAGCTAAACCTAAAATAGAATGCATCCAAGTAGCATAATCTGACCAAGAAATCATTGCTTTTTTGTTTGTTGGCATAATCCCAATGATTGTAGAGTTCGTTAGATGAGGATTTTTCTAATGTAGGCAGAGATATCCTTCGTTTTATCATTTCCCAAAGTAGACAAATTGGGTAGATATGTCAAAAATATTATGTCCTTTCCAGCACTTTGACATGTGTCGTAAAAATATTTTGACATTTCATAGGACCTATGGGATCTGGACTTGCAGTGTCCAGTGGGCAAACATTGATATGATAGGTAAATATTAAGATATTTTCTTATATTATTTTTAACATTAAAAAGTCAGTTATGTGTGTTCGAACCAAATGCCAAGTTCATCCTAACTAAACAATTTACAGGAGTAAGACTGAAATTTCTTAGTTCTCAAATTTATGAAAAAGCCACTCCTTGCAATTATGTACTTACCAAGCAAAATTCATCATCCTCCCCTCTCTGTAATGTAACTTCATTTGGGATAAGATGGGCAGTCATCATTTCCCATTTTGTCCATGCTCTTGAAGCTGCATACTGAACATCCAAGGGATTTAGGAACACAAAAATTGCCAAAACACACAAAGAAAATGTAAAATAAGATATATTAGTTACATGCTTGGTTTGTCCGGTTGGACTACATAGGATTTAAGAAGAAAGAGAAGTTATATAATGCAGTATTGTCCAGTACTGTGTTCAAACACTCTAAAAGACAAAAAGATGCCAATTGAGAAGTCTTGATTTTTGGATTCCCATAATACCTACCACTTTAATTCTACTCAATAGTGTGCAGTTCACAGGAATATTACTTTTAACGCAGAATAGCTATAGCTGGCAACACCACCTTATTCTGTCATCATTAGCAATAAAAACTACCAGTTTTTCGAAGCTAGCTTTTTAATTTCCTGATTGAAAACTATATGCACATATTCCTGGAGGAACAAGCATCGAGGAAATTTCCACATACTTATGGGACAATGCAAATTGAAAGGATATGAATGCAAGTTTTTTTCAACTGTTCGAAGACGCAAAAACTCAATAATAAGCAATTCTCAATGCATTTAAAAGTCTCTAAGAATGTGTTTGATTGGCATAGAAAATATCTCCTAGAAAGAAAAAATCCTTGTTTTGAGGAAAACAAAAACCTACTCCCCCTGAAGAAAATGTTTTCCGTAAAAACAAGGAAAATTAGGTATATTTTCAAAAGTTGGAAAATATTTTCAATGGAAAAAATAGCAATCAAACTCTTCAAAATAGGAATTTGGGTGGAAAACTAATATTTTCCATGGAAAATAAATGCAATCAAACACACACTAAATGAAAATGTACAAAAGTTCATGATATCAAGGCATCCAAAATAAAACCGTGTTGTAGTAGTAAAAGAATCTCCCTTTTCATTATTATATTCTCTCTTTTTTTTCGTTTGTTTTTCTGTTTTCTTGGGTGGGTGCGCTTGTCAAATGCAAGAAGACATATATGAGTAAGTTTATCAGAAAAGGACATAAACGAAAAGAATGAATCAAGGTAAAATTCTTACTTGTGTTTCCTTGTCATCAGAGTTTAACCTCTTGTGATAGGCCTTAACAAAACATCCCCTCTCACTTTCTGGAATAAGATCTCTAAATGGCTCCCAGGCTGCAATAGAAAAGAAATGAGCACTCAGCTGCTTAGATGCAAACCCCAGCAAAGTCCAATGAGCAAATGAAAATACACAATCAATTTACTCAATAATAACTTATTTCTACAGAAATTTCCAATTAAGAAGTATTTTCACTACCAAACAAGGTAGAATTTAAGAAATACAATACATTTTTGGATCTGTTACTATTTTATCACTTTCAAGTTTTAAAAAAAAAAAAAAAGTTAACTCGTTTTAATAAAAAAGTAGTAACTCTTAATTTAGTGTCAAAATAACCTACTTATTTCTAAATTTGACCAATAAAAAGTTATCTATTTTAAAAGTTGCTTATTTACTTTAATTATAAGTAAACTTTTTAAGCTCAGACAAACATGCTCGTAAGGGTAAGTCATCTCTAATGTGCAAGGAATAATGAAAATAACAGAACTAGGAAAAAGTTTGCACAATTATACAGTACTTTGGATTCATCAACATGGATTTGGTTGTTTTTTTCCAAAATGACATGTTAGAAGTACTCAAAAAGGACTTGCCACAAAGAATTTTAGCTTCTCGCGAATTCATCAGCTTAAATATGGACTTAAGAACCCAATTTTAAGCTGACTACAATTAAGGAGATTAATAGGTTTACATTTTTGTCAACTTAAATATGGATTTAACCACCTCATTTTAATCTGACTAGAACTATGGAGACATGGTTAAAATTTCATTGCAAAAGAGTTTTAGGAGAATGTAATCTGTTAACTTCAATCTATATAACTCCTTCATTTCTGCCATTTAAACTCAAGTGACCAATCCTTTCAGTGTAGCCCTTATATTTTAAAAGCAAAAAAGAGGGGGAAAAAGAGGAAAAATAAAAGTACCATCAGGGAATATAGTAGCTGCACCACCCTCATAAAACCAATCAATTTCTTTCTGGCGCAATAGAAAAATCCCTCTCAGGACCATGCCTGTGACCTTGAAAAAAGATGATCGAAAGTTTATACTCAATAAACTGGAATTATAGAGTTATAACCTCTTTAAAGAGAAAAGTAGGAACAAGAAGAAATGAAAAACCTTGTCCGGATGTGATTGGCTATAGGCAAGAGCAAGTGTGCTTCCCCAGGAACCGCCAAAAACCTACAAAATGATTATGATAAGAGGCATAAAAATTAGAATTGCCAAACTTCTCAAGCAGAAAAGTTTCAACCTGCCATTCTGGAATTTCCAAGTGTTCCCTTAGCTTTTCAATATCCTCAATAAGGTTCCATGTCGTATTCTCTACCAAGCATGCATGCGGTGTACTTTTACCTGCACCTCGCTGGAAAGAAACAATTTTTTTATAAAAAATGTTACACGCATTAGTACATAGCTTCACATAAGCAAATCAATTTAGGTAGTTAACCTGATCGAATAGAATGATCCTGTAAAACTCAGGATCAAAAAATTTCCGATTACTAGGTGAAGTACCACCTCCTGGTCCTCCATGGATAAAAACTACTGGCTGCATCATTAAAAAAATATTCAAAAGGTTATAATAAGTTGAATAGCATGTGAACTAAGGACTAAGGCATAACCAGGTCCTTGATACAAGTCCTACATCTAACTAGTGACAGATCCATCATACATATCCTTAGTAATATTGAAATATCTAGTAGACCTCTCTATCTCCCACCATAGCACTTCCGTGGGCACTCTATAATAAGCTTTATTTGAGATGGAAAACAAAATGAAAAATGGGAAAAGCCAATTATTGCACAAGTTTTAGTCCTTGATTACAATATTTACTATTAGCGACCCTTATCAAACATATTCTAAAACCAGACAAGTAACAAGAGAAAGTTCGACAAGAATTACAATTATCTAACCTATGGCCTTCTTGCTTCCGTGAAAAGACTATATGGACTCCTACTTTAAGATTGAATAGTGTAATAATCAATGCCCTTGTTACAAATTGGCTAAGCAAGTCAAAAGTTCCAGTGTTACATAACAAAGCTACAAATCTTTAATTAGACAAATATAGACAAGCTTCAATTTGACGAACTAATATATAATATATAGTTAAAGGGGCATTCAATGGACATATTTTTGACAAGGGTATTTGACAAATGAGATCATATCTCTTAAAATTAAATTAATTTAAGAGTATAAATCTAATTAAAAAAATATAAAAACCTATCATCCTTCACCCCATCCCCACCACCTTCTCCTTAATCAAGGGATGAAGGGAATCTCCATGAATTATTAGCGCGGGAAATCACCCCTTGTTAACTTGCAAACATGGGGGGAGAAATTCCCCATGAATTCCTGGTTAACAGGGAGTGATTCCCCCCTCCCTCCATCCCCCGGCCGAATTAAAGGGGGATTATAACTCCTGTTACAGCGAATTCAGGGGGATTTCTCCCTGCCAGAGAAACATCCCTTGATTATTAAGGAGGCGGCAGGAGGGTGTGAGGGGTGAAGATGATTAGAGTTTTGATGTTTTCTAAGTTAGATTTACACCGTTAGATTAATTTACTTTAAGGATTGTGATCATTTGTCAAATAGCTTTATCAAAAATATTGGTACATTGAACGCTCCCCGTAGTTAAATAAACTATTGTATCAGCTTAAATAAAACTAATTATAGAGCTTAAAAAGAAAGGTAAAGATAACTCACATGTCCACTAGGATTTCCTGACTCCTCATAATAAAGGGTGTGGATGTCTGAAACCTTCAAAAAACCGGTATTGTATGGCTCTATATCTGCATAAAGATTCTTACTCATCTTGGGATATAGCACTTCTTGGTTTTGATAGTGCAAAGGTAAAATCTTTCGTCCTACAAAACGAAATTTTACAAATTCAATCAACCCATTTGCACAAAAAAACAGCTAAAACCAAAAGACAACTTGTGCTTACCCAATATCCATGTAGGTAAAGAAGTGAGAAGAACAGTCTGGGATTAATTTCTTTTTTCAATATTTTCATATAAGAACTAAGATAAACAAAATCGTGGGTTTATTTTGTTTTCGCGAGTTTAAAAATATTGGTCTAATTTGAACATCTTTGAACTGGAAAAAAAAATAAAATTGATGCTTAACTACAGATATTTGTATTTTTGTATGAAAGAGTGAGCGTGTTACCGTATCAATTGAAATTATTTTATATATAACATTACTATAAACATCATAGATAAAATCAGGTCATCGTTTTTTTTCTTTTTTTCCCCTTTCTGAGTGAAAATTTAGATCAATTGAAGAGTTGAGCAAATGAAAATAAAATAAAATCTTGAATTATTTGCTTATACATTTGAATGAAAAAGGAACGAATTTACATAATAGGGAAGAGAAAGAGACCTGTGCTTCTGAGCTTCCTGTTTGAAGAGGAGAAATTACTAGTACAAGGGAAAAGCAGAGGTTTAAGGTAATGAGAGTGAGGAAGAAATAGAGTGTTTGAGGGTGTAACTGTAAAACTCATTGTAATTGCTGATTCTAATCAATCTTATTCTGATTTGATTTGATTTGATTTGTACCTTAAAATGCATATGTAAATTTTATTCTGGTTTGATTTGAGTTAACTTCACCAATGGTGGCTGAAGTTTGTGCAAAATTGTAAGTTGGTTATTAAAGATTTATCTGACTCATTTAGCCCCTGTTTGACAACCATTATTTTGAAAAAACATAGTTTTGAATAGCGATTTTTAAGATAACGTGTAGATAAAAAGTAGAAAAAAAATTGAATTTATATACAAAATATTTTATTGTATGAATATTTGGTTAAAAATAAATATGTAGAAAAAAAGTACTTAAAATAATGGTTGTCAAACGGAGGCTTAGCAACTAAAATTTATAAAGATTTCACCCTTTGTCACCTCGTAAGTAAAATTAACCCATATTTTATAGGGAATAAAGATTTAGATTGTTATCAAAATCAATAATTAATTTAACTCATATATTTCATGGCATCCACAATTTTTTTATCAACTTATCAAAATCAATAATTAATTTTAACCCTTTGAAATATTTGTGCACTAGTTGCTTTTCTCATGCTTTTGACCAAGTGTTGACATTGCTTATAATGGCTTAAATTTGATCAAATTTTATTCTTATCTACATATTTCATAAGATTTACAATTTTCATATAGTTATACCGACAGTTCAAGACCCACCATAGTATTGACAAAACTTTTCACTCATTAAAAGCATGTTTGAGAAGTTTTATAAACTGTTTATATTATAAATAGATAAAAATTAAGTGCTGATAAGTGAATAATACATGTGGATCATTAGATATATATAAATAATTTATAAACATGAACCAAACATAGGTTAAATGTTACCTATACATATTTTTGTACTATTCAATAAATTAATGGTGGGTGTCACAAACAATAGAATATTCATTTTCATTTATTAATTGAGTGACCAATTGTGAAATTAATATAAGTTTTAGTACTGAATTTGATAGAAAAAAATCTTTAGTGAGCAACTTGAAATTTTGTACAAAGTTTAATGATCATTAGTGAAAATAACTCAAATTAATTGCATAATATAATGGAATCCTTCCTATCTATCTTTTCTGTGAGTAGAATAATTTTATGCTTCGCATAGACCATTAAATATTCGACTGAATAATGAATAGCATTGTGGATATTATAATTAATTTTTTTTTCCTTTTCCTTTAATAGAATCTTATCAGGCATGATTCTAAGAATGTAGAAATTAATAGAATTAGATTCTAATAAATATTAATAATTAGGAATGAAAAAAAAAAAAAAAAAAACCTTGACACATATCGTCTCTTGCCTTGAATAGTAAATTGGTCAGGACCAACGTGTCCCAGATAATTTATTTTATTATATTTTATTCTTATATTTTTTAATTAATATTAAAATAATTAATCAATTAATTTGGACAGTAATTATGACTTCTTAATCCTGCCTGTCCCACCTTCCAAAAATCCTGACGGGATGAGAATGATAATGACAAATTTAAGGATAATTGGCGCAAAACGTCCCTATCTTTAAAAGTTTTTGTGAAAAACATTCATACTCTTCGTTTTTTAGCGGATAACATCCCTACCTTTCACATTCTTTGTGCTGAACGTCATTTTTACCAATTTTTAACATAAAATGATACTCTTCTACATAAATAGAACAAAAAAGAAAAGAAAAATAAAGAATAAATTGCAATCTGCTACTAAACGTTTTAAAAAATGCAAATCACTCCAAAAAAGTGACGATTTTTTACCTTTTTTTCAGCCCAATTTCGTCCAAATTCTGGCAGCCTCGGCCCCACAAACCGTCGGACGTTGACACCGATCAACAGCCCTCCAATTCCCCCTTCAATTACCACCTAACCACTCTCAATTTCATCAACTGTAGTGGTAGGAATTAATGCTGAAAGTTCACAGTCCTCAAATCTAAAAATCGTCGGAAATTACATTCCGGCCACCCCCATGATCGGAACTCACCTCCTATCAATTGCCTATCACCAGACGATCACACCCATGCCAACAATTTACAACAAACATAATAAAAAAAAAAAAAAAAAATTCATGCCAATTCTTTGCCAATCGCGACACATCCTGCGAACTTCTCAAATTTTGGCGCCGTCCGGAGCACACATGGTCGCGGACCACCTAGGCTAGGTCCCTCTTCACTAGGCACACCTAGCCCAACCACGAGTCTAAGTCAATTTCGACCTGAAGCCGTTCAATTCGTGGGAGAAATACTATGTTCCAAAAATTGTAATTGTATTTCGACCTGAAGTTCTAACAATCCAGATAAAATTGTGGAAGACCCATGGGTGGAATAGCTTCGCCATGATGAGAGGGTGCTGAATGGAGTGGTCCGCTACCATGGGTCAAAGGGATGACACCGAAATCAACCAAGTTCAGTGCGCGACGCGATAGTCGCCACTGCGTTATTTTCAGTTTCAAATTTAACCTATTGGATAAGTGTTTTGGATGAATTGCCCACATGGCTGAGGTCGTCTAGGTGTGGGCAACCGGATGGTGGTGGTCCGCGATCCTGTTTGTTGGTCGAATGTGCGACTTCCAGCAATTTGTCCATTTTCGAGTAGCTGATTTCTGCTGGATTATTGGATAATATGGGAATTCTTGGGATGGAAATGTAGAGGGTGTTGAGGAGATTGTGTTGGTACCAATGTCCGGAGGTTGTGCGGTGGAGAAGAGTAGATGTGGTCATCAGACGGTGGAGGTGGTGAAGGGAAGTGGATGAGAAGAGAAAGTGTGTTTTTGTTATTTTTAATATTTTCATAAGTTTTGGACTAATTTGCATTTTTAAAAATGTTTAGGAGCATATTGCAATTGATTCTTTATTTTTCTTTTCTTTATTTTTTTTTATTTAAATATCATGTATATTGGTTATTTTATGTTAAAAAATGGTGAAAATGATGTTCAGCGCAAAGAATGTGAAAGGTAGGGACGATCTGCGCTAAAAAATGAAAGGTAATGACGTTTTCCACAAAAAACATTCAAATGTAGGGACGTTTTGCGCCAATTACCCCAAATTTAATCTAGATATAATAAATACGGGGATAATTGCAGCAAAAACTCCAAACTTTTGAAACACCAGTACACTTTTTCCAAATCTTTTATTTATTGCAGTCGACATCCCTATCATTTCCAACCGTTGTATGTGAAGCCATTTCGGACGATTTTAATCCAAAATACCGTCAGTTGACCACCCAAAAAAAAATGACCAATTTCTATCAAATAAAGAAAGACAAAATGGTAACTTAATGTTTTCCCATGAAATAATTAAAAGACTTAAATCAAAAACAAAAAATAAAAAATAAAAAAAGGAAAAATTTCTTCTTCTCCCCCACCTTGACTTTCACTCCCAACCAACGCCCCTCAACCCAAACCAGAAATCCGCCATAGCCATCGACCACCGCCACCATCATCAACCATCGACACCGCCATCGACCACCACTATCATCTTCACCACCACCATCAGATCGCCAAAGCCGCAAAGAAGGTAGTGGTGATCAATGGCGACGGTGAGTGTTTCTATTCTAAGTGGTGTTATGGATATTAAATCAAAGAAGAAGATAGGAAGATAAGCTTATGGAGATTCTTTTTATTACAGATACATCTCACCTTTATCAATTTTAGTCTATTATCGGCTTTCGCACCTTTCTAGGTTTACTATGACGCGACTACTCGAAAATGGCGAAATATGAGTCACCAAGTTTTTCTTTATCCTTGATGAATAGATTTTAACAAAGATGTAGTTAAGAGAATTTTCTTCCTTGCAAGGAAGGAATAGGTTATTGGCTTCTTCCCTTATCAGCGATTCTATTCTTTGGCCCTTTTCTCTATCTTCTCATATGGTCTTCACTTTCAGCAGCTCCAATTTCAATAAAAAAAACAGCAGTATTGGATGACATGATGTGCAATCTTCTTGTTATGGTGCACGTCTGGAATCACATCTAGTTTTGGTTGAGGGGTTATGGATGGTAGTTGGGCACGAGGGTGAGGGTGAGGGAGTGGGTGATATTTTTCCCTTATTTTATTTTATTTTTATTTTTTTTGATTTAAATTTTTAAATTATTTTATGGGAAAACATTAAGGCTCCGTTTGATAGGTCGGATTTTTCATGGAAAATATTTTCCATTTTTCAACTTTTGTAGTGTTTGATTGGCGAAATTTTTCCGAGAAAATATTTTCCAACTTTCTAAATTTTCCACATTTNTTTGGTGGGAAATAAATTTTTTATATTTTGGTGGAAAAATATTTTTCAGTTTTTTTTTTTTTTTATTTTGCAATTGGAAGAAATTCTAGACACAATAGTAAAAAAGATTTTCACTTTTATTGACAATTTCTATGCAAAACAAAGTCAAACGAATAGCATTCGATATGATTATTGTTTTTTCAATTTTTTTATTTTTGACAATCGGAACAAATTCTAGACCCAAGGTAGAAAACATTATCACTTTAATGGACAATTTTCATAAAAAATGAAGTCAACCAGACACCAAACTTTCAATATTTTTCATGAAAAATTATACCAATCAAACACGATTAATTACAATTCCCAGCAAAACAATTTCTAAGAAAAAAATTTCCCTGTAAAACATTTTTTTTCCACCAATTTTCCACATTTCTATCAAACGGACACTAAGTTACCATTTTCCCTCCCTTATTTGGTAGAAAGTGATCAATTTTTTATTTTTGTGGTCAATTGACGGCATTGTGGATGGAAACCGTTCAAAAGGGCCTCCACTACAACGGTTGGAAATGTTATGGATGGCGACTACAACAAACGAAATGTTTTAAGAAAATGTGCTAGTGTTTCAAAAGGTTTGGAGCTTTTGCTGCAATTATCCCCAAAACATATGATGGTTTATGTGTTTCAATCCAATAATAATACACCTTATCAAAAATGTAAAAGTTTTGATAGGAAATAGTGAATGATTCTTTACTTTTTGTCGTTTTCTTACCAAGTAGCCCCGTTTGAACCTCATTATTTGAGATTATAATTTTTGGAATAGTGTCTTTTTGAAGAACGTGTGGTTAAGAAATTTTTTTGGATTTACGTATAATATTATTTTATTAAAAAATTTGTGATAGATAAGAAGAGAGAAAAATAGATTATAATTTTAATGGGGTCAAAAGTCGGGCTAAATTTTTAATCTTGAGGAATCATCCAAAAGGAATGGTTTGGTGGTGCATTATCAAATTCCCATCCAACTTTTCATTTTCCTTCTGCATTACACTTTAAAAGGAACATTATTTTAATATTATATCCTTCTATATGTAAAATAAAAATAAAATAAAATTTCCTTTTCATTGAGATCCTAAAAAGAAATATATTTGTTTTGCTTATTAAAATTGTAATATTTGAATTGAATCTAGATCGATTTTCTCAGCAAGTTCTCGTTCTATAAAAAACATCATACAATCAGTAAGAAAGTCATCATCCATTTTATTGTGAAGTGTCGTCTTCACATGTTTCATTACAGAAAATGCTCACTTAGTGCTTGCGGTAAAAACAAGTAATGTCAATACAAGACAAAACAATATAGTCACCATAATGGAACTCTTCGACCTTCCACTTTCGGTCAACTATCTGCATAACTGAGCAAGTGTACTTGAAATCGAGACCCACCCTTCATATCTAACTCATATTGTGGTAACTCAAATTCTAATGTAATAATATCTTGTTTTGAAAAATTTTGAGACTAAAATTTCTCTACAAGTGCCCAAGTCAACACAGTGACTCAAAATCATTCCACCTACATTAATAAAAAGTAAGAACCAAGCCAAAATCATTCCATTTCCATTGTTTCAAATCAAATAACACCAAACAGAATATTTATTTACCTACAAAATAGCATTTATACAACTAAATGAAAAGAAAATCCAGCCCCACAACAAATAATAATACTTAGTGTCACCACTCACCATTTAAACAAAATTCAGCATTTTCATGGTGAAAACTGTCAAACTAGAATGTCAGCCATATGAAAACTCAGAAAAAACCGTCCTAATTGACTGACTAACATATATTTCTACTTCAAAGAACTAAAATAATCAATTTCTTAAATCTTAATCATTCTCGGCACAAAACCCTCCCGACTTCACCCAATGAACAAAACCAACAAGAAAAAATATACATTGAAGGGAATCAACAAGAGAAAATACCAAATATAAATTACTAAATCAGCAAAAAAAAAATACCAACCTATGGGCAAACCTTCATAGAGAGTTGACGAGAGAATATTTGAGGTATGTGAGAATTGCAATTTCAATTCGGTTTTTAGGGCTAATCTTTGAAAAAATGACGATTTAGAATTTGATATAATGAGATTTGGGTTGGGTTAC
>CAIGRF010046533.1:1981-12724 GCA_903798235.1 Fraxinus ornus | reverse complement strand
AATTACAAAATTTTTTTTTTTTTTGTCAAAAATGGTGTGGGGGCCTGGCCCCCACGTCCCTCCGCCCCTGCCTGTAGGTGGTAGCGGTGCTATGGTGGTAGAGATGCATCGAGTAGTGAATGGTGGTGGCGGTGGTGGTAGATCTAGCGATGGTGGATTTTGTTTTATATCGACGGTGGATTTGACGATGGTGTTGTTGGATCTGGTGGTGGCGGAGGCGGTGATTTTGTTGATGCAGCGGTGGTGGTGATGGTTTTTGTTGACACAATCTTAAAGTAAAAAAACGGAGGAAAAAATAATTCGAGTGCTTGCATAATCACTTCAATTTTACTGGGTAATCGAAACGGGTCTCCGCTATGTTCGACAATATAAGATTGCTAATACATGGATTATGAATATGTAAAATTAAACTCAAAGGTGGTGAAACATGACGGTTGAAAAATTAAACTCAATTTGTAAAGCATGGTTGCATCAACAAAAATAAAACTAATGAAATGAAGTAAACAAATTAAATGAACGGTCGAAAAATATGGAACCATAACATTCAAGATGAGCACATTAATATGCAAAAATTTTGTGGAACAAAAAGAAGTCGATTGCAAACACTTGGTTTTAACATTTATTAAGTAAAAACAATGGATTGCCTCTGGAAAAAAAAAGCATGAGAACTTAAAAAAAAAATGCTCCGCACATCCCGAACACTGACCAGTCTCCGTACATCGCGAACACCGTGTCCACGTGTATGGAGAATTTTTATTCCTTCAGTGCACAAGTACAATTTTTTTTAGTCACCATGTACACCAACACAGTGTCTGTGATGTGGTGTCCTCGTTTTCGTGCGTCTCCATGCTGCGCGGAGACCCGTGTCATGGGTCTCTCCGCAACGCAGAGACCGCAGCAAACCCTTTTCTTCCTTTTCTTCTTCTTCTGTCTCTACTCGCCACTGTGAGTTGTATGTTCTTCTTCCTTTTTCTCTTCGTCCTCACCATCATCCACTATAAACCCATCTATCATATTTATCTTGACCTTCTTCTTCTACTCATAAACACCACATCACAAATAAAAAATCTCAATCGAAAACCTAGAATTATTATTAACACCACCAAACCAAACCTATATCTTCGTGTTCGAATTTAACAAATATGCTTTGAATTGTTATTCTTAAACATTATTTGAATATGGGGAAGCAACACAATTGTATCTAAATACTAAAGATGCAAAAAGTAGTAGAAAAGGAAATGTTGTTACAGCAAAATTAACTTTTACATAGCTACTTACAATGGAATAAACGTTAAGAGAAATTCTCTACTCTTTGTACTGCGCGAGCAAATCTTCTGGATTTTTTTAGGTTATTTGTACATGACAAATTGGAGTTGGAGATGACAAACGCAAAATTGGTTGGCGCGAGAATGAGGGAGAGTTTACGAATTTTCTGGAGTGAAAAAATAAACTTTTGTTTTAAAAAATATCAAATGCACTACATTTGCTTCTCCAAAGAGATTCATGGAGATATTTATAAAATTTCAACTGCAACACAGAGTTATCATTGTCATTCCTCTTGCCTTAGAATTGAAGTCAATAAATACGGCTAGTATTCTATTTTCTATTTTTATTTTTTCACATATGGGACAGTGATATGTGAGGTAAAATCACAAATAAATAGTAATCCTCAAAGCCTCTTTTTTAAGAGAGAGTAGATATATGATATATTGTGAGTCATGTTGTGTTTCTTTCATTTTAATTACAAGGATGTGAATCGCCTAAACTTCACTTGTTAAAAAGGGTAAAGAGTCAAGTAAATTTGTTTGTTTAAAAATATATTCAACAAAACATCTCGATCATAGCCAAATAGATGTGAATTCTATTCTTCCTCTTTGATGCCGAATTTTGCATAGCAAGCACACCATGAATCCCTCAATTATATGACATGCCTTTTTTTTTTTTTTTTCATAATTAATATTCTCCTCACTTAATTGAAATAATAATAACCAACTTGCAGAATGGCTACACAGAGATGGAAACAAGACAGCCAGCTCTCCCCGTCCTCGCCCTATTTAGGATTTTTGGGAGGCAAGATTATAATATCCCTATTTATCGTCTCATTTATTTATTTTTTATAATTTAAATACAATCTAAATTTTAAAACATAAAAATAAGATTCAGAGCGAGTTCAACGGGTGAAAGATGTTCTCCATCACGTCCCATCCCCGATCCCCCAATGAAGTGAGGATTACGGTTAGGACAGGAAGGGAGTATTTTGCCATCCCTATGGCTGCATAACATAATCACTGAAAGAAACTGTCCAAAATCAGGTCATTGTGACAACAAGGACTAATTCTAAACAAACCAGATGGGAAAAAAAAAAAAAAATAGACAGATTTATAAGAGCCACAGAGATAAGATACAAAGATAAAGTTTCAGAAAATTCCCTTTCCACAGAAACTAAATATTTAAAATTTCATTTTCCGCATCTTCCAATTACTTTATTATTGTTCACCTCATATTACTCCACATTTATCCATACACTATTTTCTTCTGCTATTTATTGAATAATTTTTTAGTTTTAAACACAAACTCCCCACACATTCTAGCAATTAGGTAGTCATTCTAAAACAAACATGCAGAGTACAGAAGCTAATCAACGCATTGCAAGAATTTCAGCTCATCTTCATCCTTTAAATCACCAGGTTTGTGGTTATTACACGTACACAATAAGAGTATGTACTCGACTGTAGAATAAACAAGATTTTAAACTATTTTTGTGTCTAACACTGTTGAGTACAATCTAATTCACCTTACCATACGAGCAACGTAAGGATTAATATTGCATTTACATGCTTTTTTTTTTTATACAACAACCAGCTAAGTCTTGTTTTCAATAAATTTAGATTCAACTACTTCAATTATTCCCTTACTCAGTTCTTGATACTGCTGATATGTTCATTTAATTCCTTCAGTCAAGTGTCATTGGTTCAGTGTTATCAATCTGATTTTAGCTTATTTTTCTTCCTTATTACTGTCTAATGTAATCTAATCCGCCTTTTGGAACATGCATCATTTCTACATGACATGCTTTTTTAGATTGTTTCCAATAATTTCAGAGTCGATTGCATGAATTTTATTTGGCACTAGGAACCTATGGGCGAGGCATTTTCGGGGAGTAGCCTCCCTGCCTTTCTTTCTTGGATCAGAATATGGATGAGATCAAAAAGGCCATCATTGGGCAATTTATTTTACACCTACTATTCCGTCCGGTTTTTGGTTCCTAGTCTTTGCCGATTCGGGTTTTTAATGGACGTGTCACACCTTGAAAGCGTGAAGAAAGCCTCTACTCAGTTCTTGATACTGCTAATATGTTTATTGAATTTCTATCAGCCAAGTTACTGGATTAGCTTAGAAATCTGCATGTTTTCAATGATTTACTTTTTTCATGTACCAAAAGCTGGAGGAGAACTCCATTTTGAAACGAGCTGAATGCAGAGCAAAAGGCGGTGCACCTGGTTTCAAAGTTGCCATATTGGGTGCTGCCGGAGGAATTGGCCAACCCCTCTCCTTGTTGATGAAGATGAATCCATTAGTCTCTGTTCTTCATCTTTATGATGTCGTTAACACCCCCGGAGTCACTGCTGATATCAGCCATATGGATACTGGTGCTGTGGTAAGTATATGTACGTTAAATGGAATACATTGAATCTAATAATCTTATATACTTATCTCATCGACTGCAAATAGACCTAATATTCCCAGTATATAAAGATTTTTTTGAGGGTTCCTTTTCTGTGTGTGAGATACTCTTTTTTTCTGTTATAGCGGAAAAGCGCAGAAGCAAGTTGACTTAACTTTCATAATGAGATGAACCACTACAAATTTGTCAATTGACTTTACTCGTTTTCATCTATTTGGTTTCTATTGCTCTCGTGAATAGGATTAGGGCTTTCCATTTCCTTTTTGCAGAAGGGTAACAGTATTTTGTTTTTGAGTTATAGGTGAAAGGTTTTCTTGGACAACAGCAACTGGAGAATGCTCTTACGGGGATGGACCTCATCATCATACCTGCCGGCGTTCCAAGGAAGCCAGGAATGACCAGAGACGACCTTTTCAAAATCAATGCTGGAATTGTGAAAACCCTTTGCGAAGGAATTGCAAAGTGTTGTCCTAATGCAATTGTCAACTTGATCAGTAATCCAGTGAATTCGACAGTTCCAATTGCAGCAGAAGTTTTCAAAAGAGCAGGAACTTATGATCCAAAGAAGCTCTTGGGAGTTACCATGCTTGATGTCGTGAGAGCCAACACTTTTGTGGTATGTAATTGTTGGACTCAGTAAGTATAGTTTGACCCTTATGTCGTATTTAGTATACTGAATTCAACTGCATTTAACATGATTAAAGAAAAAAATTATGCGTCGTGATGTCCAACGGCAGTTACCAAACATGCCTGAAATTCAAATAAATCCGGATAAATGATAAGTTTCCAAGTATTTATGTGAATGAGCAGACCACGCCATTTGCTGCAAAACTTAACTTTGCAACTTTCCAAGTTAAACTGCTATTCAGTTTCATCCGTAATGTTATAACCACGAATTCTTCCTAAATGATGAGAAATCACGGTTCCTACGACCATTTTAGTCAAAGATCAGAGCAAAAATTCAGCAAAAAAAGCTGGAATTATACTGATGCTGTGCCATTTATAAAATCTTCATTCAGATTGGACTGTAGTTTTTGGAACTGAACAGTTAATTGTCTCTCTTGCATTGATATCTTTACAGGCAGAAGTTTTGGGAGTTGATCCTAGAGAAGTTGATGTTCCTGTTGTTGGGGGTCACGCAGGAGTGACAATTTTGCCTCTTCTCTCACAGGTTTGAGAACGTTTTATAGTATGTCCCCAGTCCCCAGTCCCCAACCCTAACCCCTCGATCGTTACTTATGATGGATTTAAACCAAAGCAAACATGGTGATATGCAGGTTAAGCCTCCTTGTTCGTTTACAGCAGAGGAAACGGAATACCTGACAAAGCGCATTCAAGATGGTGGAACTGAAGTTGTTCAGGTATAACCCATTGTCAACTAGCAGGAAAATCATATTTGACTCTGCAAAGTAGATTCAACAAACCTTTTTAAGTTATTTTGCCAACAGTCAACATGATATTCAAAGTTACTTCTTTACTAACAAAACTAACTTTTCTAGAAAGTAAGTCTTATTGAACACAACCAAACACACTACTAAAGCTGTAGGAGTTGAAATTCATAAATTTCTTACGCCCTGTTTGATAGGCCAAAATTTTCCATGCGAGATGGAAATTATCCCACTTTTTAGCTTGTTTGATAGGAAAAGTTTTCTTGGCAATACCTTTTCTCACTTGGCCTCACGTGACCCTTAATTCCACAAAATTGAGGAATTGAAATTCCCATGGTTGAGCTAGTTTTTTTCTTTTCTTGACAAGGGAGAAAACATTATTTACACTATTCAATTTTTAAATCATAATTTTTCTTTACACTATTCAATTTTTGCATTTTCGATTCCCAAAAATCACTTCTTATTGCTAAGTACATTATTTTTCTTTACACTATTCAATTTTAAATTTCAACATTTTTGAAGTGGAAAATTATATTGATCAAATACAATTAATTGACAATTCCCAGTAAAACAAGTTCTAAACAATTCAATTCCCTAAAATTCGTTTTTCTTTCCACTCAAGTTCCATTCTTGCAATTAAAAGGATCTTAGTTCAAATTACCTTCTTCACCAAAGCCCAGGGCAGGACAGGTGGGCCCTCAAGGTTGGGGTTCAACCTTTTTTTATTAAAAGGATCATAGTTCAAATTCTGACAAGATGGTAATCTGTCGTTTTCGCAGGCAAAAGCAGGTGCTGGTTCTGCAACGCTATCAATGGTTAGCTATTTCTATCATTATATAATTTTAGCAGAACGCATCTTCCATCTATGGCAAGTTAACACATAATAAAAACAAAATTACCTTTCTAGGCATATGCAGCAGTAAAATTTGCAGATGCTTGCCTCCACGGATTAAAAGGAGATGCTGGCATTGTTGAATGTGCTTTTGTATCTTCTCAGGTATATTGCAAGGCCTTTATTTTGCTAAAATTTTGCCCTGATTTTTCTGCAGTATTTGCTGATGTATTGGAGAATTGTCACTTGCAGGTCACAGAACTCCCCTTCTTTGCCTCTAAGGCACGGCTTGGCCGTGCAGGAGCGGAAGAGATCTACCAACTTGGGCCTTTGAATGAGTATGAGAGGTATAATACCTGTACAAGAAAAAATGTGTATACTACTGGCAAAGAGCAGATATTTAATTAGTGACCTCTGAAATTGTCGACAGGGTCGGACTGGAGAAAGCGAAGAAAGAGTTAGCAGAAAGCATTCAGAAGGGAATCTCATTTATCAGGAAATAAAGAATTTAGGCAGCTCTTTTAACTCCTTTAAAGCCTTAGTGTGTTTTGATGTCCTGATAAATGTTCTGAAAATTTCTATGAGAATATGCCTGAATCAATTGAAACTGGTTTTTTTCACATATCATGCCTGATAAAATCAACGCTAAGTCATCCAACCAAATTGTCATTATAATATCATATTAGAGTTTTTTACACTGTCAAATCTCTTGATTGCTTTACTGTTCTATTATGCAAGCAGGAAAAAAAAAAAAATATTTACACTTAACCCTATTTCAACAAAACTATATCTCCCACAAGAGTTTACAGCAAAAAGGGATTTGGGGGTGGGCGAAGAATAGGCATCCTCGACATTGTCACGTTTCCCATGAGCACATTTGGTGCCACAACATCCTCCCCCATCACGGGATCGACATGTACCACTCTCTCTGGAATAACCGTGTCGCCATCTACCTTAGCCAAGACTTCAAAATGCGTTCTCAATGTCTCGGGCTTTGTCCTCCACTCTGGGAAACTCTCCCAAATTCCATCTCCTTCTTTTAACTTCTTCTCTACTCCAAAACTCATCTTTATAAAAGTCTGAGCTGATACATCTGCCTTCAGCAGCTTGAAAGTACCATCCTTATTTGCTTTGGGACCAAGAACAGAAGAGAGCAGTGCCTCAAAACCAAGCAAGTTAGAATTAGAACCATTGACAGACACAAGAGGCCACAAGTTGGTGAATCTATCAGGCGTGAGAAGAGCAGTGGCTTCTTCTTGAAGATCAATGGTGGAGACGGCATCAGCTTTCATCTTCCTCTTTGAGACCGAAGATAGCTCCACAAGTCCAGGTGCAAGGCGCTTAAGCTTAAGTTTGTTGCTAGACGAGGGTGATGACGAGGTAGGGGATGTGAGAGATGTTGGTCCGACGATGCGAAGGGAAAGGAGGGGCCCACTCTGCGAGCCAGAAGAATGGCGAAGATGTTCTGCCAGAGTTAAAAGACCTGAGGCAAAGCCATTATTCGAGTGATTAAATGGAAGTGGAAGCTCAACTGGATGACGTAGGCTGACTGATCTGGCACCCTTAACAGTAACCACAGCACCATCTGCTAAAATCACTTTCTTTAGGATGCCGGCATCTACATCATGCTGCATGTCATTTGATATCAATATTAATTAAATTGAAGCAAAACTTAAGTAAAAATGTGCAATCCCTCTAGCTAAATGGAACGTGTGAACAAACTAAAGATTCCCAAAAAAACAGAATCTCACACCACTGTCCTTAATATAACAAACTACCTGCACTGCATTATCATTGAAATTTAAGACAAAAAAGGAAAAAAAATCCTGTTGCAAATAAAGTAAATCAATCAAACGCCTAAAAACTCTCACTATAAAGAGAGATTACAAGACTCTCCCTCAAAACCAATTACCACCCGACAGACAAAATTAATATTAAAGCATTTCTGATTCTGGCTGACAACAATAATAGGAAGTTGGTTTTCTTCAGACAAGGCTGCTTTCACTAGAGTCAGAAATCACAAAGCTCGACAATAAGCTTTTGCAGACACAGTAGCACAAACTAGCGAAGCGTGAGGCTTTTTCCACTGTGCTATACATTGACATGGAGAACTCCTCCAATGAGTGTAATAGCAAAGTCTAGAAGCATTTTTCAGTACATAATACCTCCATTTCTTGACTAGAAAGTGAAAATATATGTAACTAGCATATTAATCTTCAATCAACTCACAAACACGGCCTGTAATTGGTTCATTAAATGTCACTATATGCATCCAAAAAGTATGATTAACAAATACAATAAGTGCATGTGTACACAGTAATACACGACTCTATGCGATATTAGAATGAACAAGAATTTAGCTTATATTTAGTTCTTTTTCACCAAATAGTATTTATTTCTATCCAATACTCATTACCATTTATGCCATAAACATTGAAAACATACAATACTAAGAAGATAAACAGATCATTGTAACTTGAACTTACCGGCAGTGAGATCCTCATATCCTTGGCATCCTGAATCCACAATTCCATTGGACCAGCCAACTGGAACGGCGCCAAGACAGGCATCTGTTGGTCCAGTTTCCGCCTTTCCACCAATCCATTTTCCCTATGTGACCTCTCTGCATCCCCCACTTGAAAAATGGGCAAATCTACATACTCCCATCGGTTCACATCCTCCAAAAGCTTAAGTGGAAGAACTTTATCATCAATTTGAACATCAAATTCATATGCTACAGATTTACCCACTAAGGCGTCCCTCAAATCGAACCCGAATATCTTAATATCCTCTGTTTGTAATCCAAATCCCTTCACAATTGCCTCCTTCAAATCCTATTACAATCATCAAAACAGTAAACACCTAAATTAGAAACCGCCAATTTTTTTAAAAACAAAAATCAACAAATAAATTTTAAAAACAAGTTGTAATTATAATCAAACAGTAAAAATAAACTAAAAAATTTCCCCCCGTCCTGCATCTGAAAAATGAGTCTTCCAATAAAGCCATCATTTACTAGATATGAAGAAAATTCAATCAAGGGTTCATCTTAACAAATTGACATTTGATGTATAAGCCAAAAATTTCAAACCAACAATTCCATCCGTTTGAGGTTCAAAAAAGCAATAATTCCTACTTCGGTGCGAAGGGTAAAACCCCACCTTGATTGGATATGAAAACAACAAACTATTCACCTTAAAAAGAACGCAACTCAATAAATTCAAAAAATAAAAATAAAAAAAATGACAAAAATGCGCAAATGAAATTTGTGCTTACAGATATGGCTTTAGGGAAAGGAGGATTGATGTCATGCCCAGTAATCAAAGCGGTGGATAATGAAAAATGAATCGAAATCAGAACCAACAAAAAAGCTGCAACAGAATTTAGCAACCTCAAGCTCACAGCCATCTGTGAATTTTACAGGAGAAAATAAAAGAAATCGAGGGCAATTATTATTATTATCCAATCCTCCTCTTTCTGCAAAGTTGTAAGTAGGAGAGATTTCTCATGTTTCTTGAATCGGATTTTGGATGTATTTATAGGGGTCTAGAAGGGTGATGACGTGGAGACAGTCGACCAATGGGTATAGAGGAAGTGATGCAATGGGAGAATTCAGTTGGATAAATTAATATTTTATGACGTGTCTTTAAATTCCGTGTTTCGTGCAATAATTTCTTATTCGAGGAGATAGCAACGACGTCGTGTGTTGAATTTTCATTTTTCATTTTTTCTTTTTTTAAATCAGATTTATAATTCTCGAACCAACACCAACTTGTCCACGGGTTGAAACTCGATTCAACCCAAGCTAACTAACCTTGGGTCGACTTGGACTTGGGCTTGTGCTGAATTCATGCTGGATCTAGTTATTTATTTGTTGGGTTTTTTTGGGCCCAATAAATGATGGGATCTTTTTGTTGAATTTTTTTTGAGGAAATTACACCTACAACTGGATTTAAAAAACCATTTTCATAAATGGGATTAGAAGTTTAAGTATTCAAAAATCAGGTTTTTTATACTTAATTAAAAATTAATTATATAATTTTCATCCTAATTAATTAATTTTACCCAAATCAAAACCTAATATTCATCTATTTCTCTCTCCCTACCGTTCACTTCTATTCATTCTCTCATTTCCATTTCCGTCTCTCCTCTCCATCACCGGTGACGACGGCGCTCATAACACATCCTATATCTGCCGGCGGCGACTCTTCTCTCTTATGTGATGTTGCAACGCAGATCCAACCGTCTCCATCATTTCCTTTTTTTTTTTTTTTTGAGTGGTACCAGGAGGTCTTTGGTGCGGCGGAGGTTTTGCGATGGTTGTGTTGCAGCGGGTGCGGGTGAGATGATGTGGGTGTGTGTGCGTGAGGCGTCGATCGTTCGGCTGGGGGTGTGTGTGTGTTGGTGCGACGACGGTAGAGGTGCAAATTTGTGCGGTGGAGATTTGCGATGTTTGTGTTGCAACGGGGCGTTGGTAATGTGTGGTTATGGTGGTTGTTCTAGCAGCGTCGATTTGATTATGTGTGTGGTTGTGGTTGGATTTGGTGAGAGGTGGTGGTGTGCATTGATGGCGGTGTGGGCTTTGTTGGGGTGCGAGGTAGTGGTAGCGATGAGTGCTGTGTTGGTGTGCGAGGTGGTGGTGATGACTAATAGTGTCGGCGTGATGATGGGTCTGTCGGGGAGTAGTGGTCTGTGCCGGCGTGGTGGTGGGTCTGTCGGGGAGTAGTGGTTTTGTTGGTGGGCGTGGTGGTTCTTCTGTGGCTGTTAGCAGTAGGTTTGTTGTTGTTGGTGGCGGTGGTGGTGGATCTTGGTGTTGGCGGCGCTGCAGCATGGTTTGG
>CAIGRF010046510.1:0-17126 GCA_903798235.1 Fraxinus ornus | reverse complement strand
TTCAGAAGCAACAAATCAAGCAATTTGGCTGAGAAATGTGTTAGAAGATCTATAGTTCAAACAAGATGAGGCCACAATTATCTATTGTGATAGTCAATCCACAATCGCAATGGTGAAGAATCTAGTCTTCCATAGTAGAACCAAACACATCAAAATCAAATACCATTCAATCAGAGAAGCTCAAGAACAAAAAAAGATAAAGCTGGTGCATTGCAAAATTGATGATCAACTAGCTGAGCTTTTGACAAAATCTTTGGACAAGGCTAAATTTGAAACATTAAGATACAATCTTGGTGTTTCCAGTAAAAATGTCAAGGAGGAATGTTGAATATAGTTGACATTCTTACTCTCACATTTCTTGTTTTTTGGGAGGCTAGATATTTTGTATCTTAAGTCTTAAGTTTAAGTGTTCAAATTGATAACTTTATCTTTGTAAAAGTTATCTTTGTTAGATATTTATCATAGATCTTTTGTTAGATTAAGAGGTGAAAAAACGCGTCTTTGTAAGTCTATAAAGTAAACATGTAATGGAATGAAAACTGCTTCCATCTTCTTCCTTAATTTTTTTTATAAAACAGAATAATTCTTCCTTGTACAAAAACAGAGTCTAAGAGTTATAAATCCGGTAAGTACCTTTGCATATACGGTAAGTCTAGTGAATATTTGGTAAGTTGAGTGTATATCCGGTGAGTTGAACTAAAACAGTTAGGAGTGTTAAAACCAATTAGTATATTGTAAATCCGGTGAGTTCTACTCTTTGATTCATAAATCCCTTCACCAGTTCTATCTTTACGATCAGAAAAGTTGGAACTGTACATTTACCGACTTTCGAAACTTAAATCATATAGAATTTTCTTGATAATAATCCTGAGGTACACGCATACTATGAACTAATTGGTTTTGCGTATATAGGTCAAACTCACCTTTTGTCCTACCATTGATTTATAAATTTAGTTGAAAGTTAAAACGTTAATGTGGACCGTATATTCATAACTATTACTAGTATTATTTACATTTTACTTGAAATTCACCACTATTTTGCTTATATACAATTATAACAATGACTCTGCAGTTTTGTCTTCTTCCTCTCGTTTCATTTTCAGCTAAAATAACTAAGAATATTGTTATCTAGCATCAGCGGTGCTAGAACTCCAATTCAAGTTGCTACAATTTATATGTTCAATTAAATGAGTTATTTGACTTTGCATTTAACTGAACATATTATTTAATGTCATATAATTGTCATTTAATTTGGTGCTTAGCACATGTGGTGATGAATATTATTACCCGTTAACTAAGCTCCATTTTGCAAATTTATAAAATATTTATAAAAAGAACTAGTAGTTAGTTTCACGAAATACGTAAATAATAATAATGAAATTAATTTTTGATTCTGAGTGAAATTATAAATTATTTATTAATTTACGTCCAAATGGTGGCTTAGTGACGAGCTTAAAAATACCGGAGTCACCCCCTTTGTACAAATATCATTATTGTAAATTTTACCCTATGTCAAAATCAAAATAAGAATTTCTTCTGTAAAGATAAAAATTTCATGCACTAATCTCTTTGTTGTTTATATGTCCCATTTCCAGATTAACCAAGAATCTCTACAACATTTGTTAAAGTCCGTGAAATCTTAATATCTAGGTAGAATATTAGATAATCAATCAAAATTAATGAATTATATATTTCACGTTTATTTCAATAGTTCGTCAAAAGGCACTAAATAGTCCGTGAAGTATGTAATTACTAGTTTTCTTGCAGAAAAAAGTTAACTCAAACACAAGATATAATGCAGAAACATCAACAGCCACAAGTAAATAATCAATTATAGAAAAATGATACAACTTTTTCGTATTTTAATATTACAATTATTTCCTGACCACATCATATAAAATTAGTTTAATAACAAATCGTAATTTCTTTGATTGTACTCGAACTTCTCCATAAATCGGAATAAGAGCCTGATTGAGGCTCTTTAGCAGCTAGTGATGACCTACGTGTAGAGATTTGCTCATGATGAAGATCTTTATTTGAATGGTTGATGTGACCTTTGTGTAAAGTATATTTGTGTCTTGTCTTATCAATGCAAGAGCATTTAATGTCTTGTAAGGCTAGGAGAGTTAACTTGATGGCTAGGACTTGATGTCTTGGCCGAGGAGATGAGGCCACGTGTAAATTGATCCAAAGGTTACCATTTCATTTGTAACTCTATGAATACCCCCACCATGTAAAATGTAAAGACTAATGACTTTAAATACAGAAGACAACACGGGTTGCCCTCATATATATTATTCTCTCATCTTATCTATTACAACGACAAATCTTGTTCTTTTTGGGTTGTTTGTTTATTATTACACAATCTCGTTACTAATATATTACCGGAGTCCGAACGAAAACGTCTCGTGTCGTTGAGCCCCTCCCGCGTCCAATTCTTAGGGCGATCTCGACCGTAGATCCACTTCAACGTGCCAGATTTGGTTTACGTATGCACGAGTGGGTCTGACATCTATTGGCAACATTTTTTGAGGTCAACAATGTTTATTTCAATAGTTCGTCAAAAGGCACTAAATAGTTCGTGAACTATATAATTACTAGTTTTCTTGCAGAAAAAAAGTTACTCAAACACAAGTAAATAATCAATTATAGAAAAATGATACAACTTTTTCGTATTTTAGTATTACAATTATTTCTTGACCACATCATATAAAATTAGTTTAATAACAAATCGCCATTTCTTTGATTGTACTCGAACTTCTCCATAAATCGGAATAAGAACCCAATTCTTATTTTACACTGATACACAACTTCTATGTATAGATTAAATCATCAGCCACGGGTTAACTACCTCAATAGTCACTGAACTTTACCAAAGGTTTCCACCAAGTCACTGAACTTTAAAAACTACGTGGTTAGTCATTGAAATTTCGAAAAATCACCTAATTGATCACTGAACTTTAAAAATCACCCCATTGGTCACTGAACTTTACAAAAGATTTCTACGGGGTAACTGAACTTTGCAAAAAGTTTTCCAGATAGTCACTGGGTTCAGTGACCATCTGGAAAACATTTTGCAAAGTTTAATGATCAATGATGTGATTTTTAAAGTTCAGTGACCAATGGGGTGATTTTTCGAAAGTTCAGTGACTAACCACGTAGTTTTTAAAGTTCAGTGACCTGGTAGAAACTTTGGCCAAAGTTTAGTGACTATTGGGGTAATTAACCTCATCAGCCACTAAAAACTTTAGTTGTTAATTAACAATTAGTATGCCGACGGTTAGTTTTGATAAGATTTGTGGATTGCAGTCGTAAATCCACAATTTTTAGAAACAAATTTTGCTAATTTACGGTGATAAATAACGCTACTTGTCTACACATTGATACTTAATGAAGCTAACGTAGGATTTAATGGTAATTATTTGACTCAATGACTATTACAATAGTTAAAAAGTTGAGTTACTATTAAAATAATTTCAATAACCATTCACATAATTAACCATCAACCATGAGATTCAGTCCGTGTTGTCTCATTTCCTAAGGTCATCTCCAATGGCAACATTAAAATACCAAAATTCACCAAATTTTGGTGAAAAGTGCTCCAATGTGGCACCAAATTATGTACGAAAAATGGTGCAAAGTCCAATTTGCCCCAGTTTTTCATTTGTCAAACGAATTATTGGAGAGTATTTGCGTCATTTGTGTTATTATTATTATTATTATTATTATTATTATTATTTAATCCCAAAATGGTCTACCATTGTGCAAACAATTCATGAGCTATGTGGTCCCAAAAAAAATTATTTGCAATGAAACAAGAAGCGTGTAAAAAAGATGTTGAACGTGCATTTGACGTTCTAAAATCGAAGTTTGCAATAATGAAAGGACCGACAAGGTCTTGGGAAAAACATGTATTAATATCAAGACTGCATGTATAATCATGCATAACATGTAGCTTCTCGTAGACGAATGTAATGTTGATGCACTAGTTCGAGAATCGACAGAAGCGCCAGTTCAGAAGTTAAGTCGGTTGAAAACGAAAATAATTGTTTTCAAGAATTCCTTGCTCGTCATAGACAAATCAAGGATAAGAGGCTCATGTTGTACTTCGAAATGCATTAATCGATTATTTGTGGGAAGAACATACAAATTTCGAGAATTAACTTGTAATGATATTTCGACTTCATAATATCATAATATTCAAATTTGAAATGCAGTGCACTATTTTTTAATGGCATGATTTAATATTTTTCATTTTTGAAGTGATTATTTATTGTACTATGTTTTAATAATATATTTAATAATGAATTTAATATTTTCCTTAACTTAACGTAATTATTTATTTAGTAATTTATGTATTTCTAAAATAAATAATATTTCGAATAAATAAATTATTAAGAATAAAAAAAGAGAGGAAAATTATTAAACACTGTTAATTTGGTGTAAGTTTTGGTGTAATAGTTGGAGATGAGTTTTAGTTTGATGCAAGATTTGGTACAAAATGGTGTAAATTTTAGTACAGCGCTGGAGATGGGGCTGTAAATGGATCGAATTTGCCTATATCCGATTCGATCCGTTAAGAAAATTATCTGATGTGATTCGATCCGATCCGATCCGATCCAATATTTCAACGGATATTTGATTGTTAAATCCATATCTGATTGTTATGTTATCGAATATTCAATCCGATAATCAGATCCAAATTTAATAAAAATTAGGAAAAAAATGATTTTATGTTCTTTAAAAATTTTGAACTAACTTGAGGCCCACCTGTTTTTACTAGCAAGCCCAATAATGACTTCTATCATCATGATATTCCTTTTTAAATGAGATATCATCTTCTAATTTTCTATTGACATTCGATGTGGGATAAAGTAAAATTGAATTTCAGTTCTAAATATAAATATTTTATTTCATTATTTTCATTAACAAATCAAATTATTTGTTACATATTAATTATTAGTTTTTGAAGTTGTAAAATAAATTAAGAAAAATATAGATATTTATTTACTTTAAATTAGTAAACTAAAATTAAAAAAGTCTATTGTTTTTATAATATTTACATTTATGTGTATAGTTATTTATTCAATTTGACAACCGGTTCAACTGAATGGTGAATATATCAACACGTCAAGTTGTAGTTCACACTTATTTCAAATTCCTTTTTCAACTTTATTTACAGTTCTCACTCCTGAGTATGGATCAAGTCCTTCGGCGGGAGTAATTAAACGCACTTCTTGGTTCTTGAGTGGAGTCCCCTAGTTCCTCTATGGTTCTGAGATTTGTGCCAAAAAGCAGAAAAATTCAACAATAAAGAAAAAAAAAAACTTGCACTGAGAATATGGAGAATCAGACACCATTTGAACGACGACAGTTTGTACACGTATCTCTCCCACCGCTTCTTTGTATGTGCGCAATCATTGTATTTTACAGTGTAGACAATAGTCCCGTTTTCATCGTGTCGTCAAAAAATATGATACGTTATACATAATACAATGGTTACTGAATTATGATTCTATTTTTCGGGACGAAAAAGTTGATGTTGTCAACTCGGGCAAGTGGCAACAATCAGGCAATGAGTTAAAATATAAATCTATTGCTGTCTGGCCTTTTAGATGCTAAGCATGTGGAAATTTGTTCATGTTAAATTTGAGAGGCACATCGCACACATACTATAAACCAATCTGGTATTGTGTAATGGTCAACTGGAGAATGCAATTTAAAGTCATCTTAGCAGAACATGAAAGTCCTCAAGCAATTAGAATCGATCTCGTTCGTCTTTAGTTATTAATGGTCAATCAAAAAAGCCTTTTAATACCTTAAGATCTTCTTTCGTGTTTTAATACCAGTAATGCCCACAATCCAGAGTAAAAGGCTTCAAGAATATATATGCCCTCTGAGATCGAGCGTTCAATGTAATCCCTGTTGGAATTAATTGATTATGTTGGGTCATTAAATATGATATTTAATGATATGGGTCATTGCAATTAATTTGGGTGAATTGGAAAAGTCTCCAATATAAGCCCATATGTTGATAAACTCGTTTTAAGTGTCTTATATATGGTAAGGAATCACACATCGAAAGTTTACAAGAAAAATGACTTGTTTATATAGTGGGATGTGTGTATAAGTTATAATTTAATAAGTGTTCTACAACTTGGCTACCTTGGCTAGCCAAAGGCTAGTAAACTAGCTATCACTAGAGTGGTGCATCGCGCCACTCGCGCCGCGCCCCGACCCCGGTCCCAACCCGCGCACGTCGCAAAGTTCGCATTGGACGCTTTAGAGGCGCACTTTGTACTTCAAGGTTTAATCGGGCCGTTAGATCATGAAATAGTGCGATCCAATGGCTAAGACGAATCAGACCAAATGATGCATCAGTTCATAAAATGTCACACACTCATTCAAGGAGACACTTCAATCTCTATAAATAGAGACATCCAGATTCGTTTTTTGTACACCAAATCAATTAAAATTCCATTGATTTCTAAATTCTCCTCTCTCCATTTTTTGTTTCCAAAATCCTCTCATACATATTCGTGGTTATTCCATTCGAGTACGATCATTCCTTAGTTCGACCAACACTTGATATTGTGCAGTATCGACTTTGGAAGAAGTGTTGTATCTTGGGAGACAGACGTCCATAATCCCGTTTGCACGCTGTTGGGGGCGAAATTTGTCTTAAGGAGATTTGTTTTGGCATACCTCACTTCATCTACTGCTTTTATTTTCTGTTATTTTCATTTATTATTTCGATTGTGTTAGTCGAATTTTCGATAATAATCCCCATATAGTCGAGCTCGACTCAGAAAAGAGCTGAGTGAACTCCACAAATCAGATCTATTAGCAAGCAGAGGACCAAATGACAAAGCTCTTTATAACTCCAAAAAACAATGTATACAATCTTGAATATCAATTTTACCCCTTAGGCCAATGAAATTGTTAAGTAAATTTCATTGAGCAGTAAATTTGGATTAGTAGTACTAGTGCATTACTCCGTAATCTTGTCACAGCCTCAGCAATAGCTATAATCCTATCATATGCTTTAAGAGCAAGGGTTCCACGATCCAGATTTTCTTCATTTTGGTATTCGAGTCTGAAATTCTTTCGAAATTGATTCCTTACATCTTGGAAAGGTGCATTTATTTCTAAGTAATAGCTCCTGATCCCTATAGCACATTCTGTGGACGAGATGAAAGAGGGTTCTACAGAATCAAGAAGATCTGAAATAGTCTGTCAGAATCCATACTGAATCTCTATTCATTAATCTTATCTGCTTAGCTTCTCTAACTAAAAGAGTAGCCAATGGTATTGACAATTGAAGAACAATAAAAACCCGAGACTGCTTCCTCATTAACTTTTCTGCCTCTAGTCGAACAAATCCTTCTGGATTAGGTAGAGAAGAGAACGGAGGAACGACTATGTCATACTCAATTTCTGAGCCAATGTTTTCGTAGACCTTCAGACAGCGGAGTATTCATCGCAAAATCAGCAACATAACTTTCTTCATGAATTGCTGACTTTTTGTCCGTGGTAGGAATTGACAATAGCCGCAATGCATCTCTGTTTCCAGGCTATCAGTACCCATTTGTCCCAAGAAAGGGCATCGATTCTTGGACAACATGGATGCAAGGGAAACTGCTTCTAATGAATGAACTGGTATTTGAGTTCGCTTTCCAACATCAGCACCTGAGGCTGCTTCCATCCATGTCATGTCCCGAAAATAATCTGGACTTGTTTCCTGCCAATCAGCTCCTCAGCTGCATCATAAATTAAGGACAACAAATTCAATCATATCTGGTGTTAGAAATGTGGCTTAAATTGACTAAGAAATTGCACCGGCATGAAACGATCTACAGCATCAGAGGCTTCATAAGTAACAGATCAAGAGAGGAGAGTGTGTGTTAATTAAAGGAAAAACACAGAAATTGCTGTCTGTTCGGCATCCCAGTGTCCCTGCAGCAATATGATGAGAAGCTTTTCTATCGGAACAAAAGAATCAAAACCTTCCACGCCCCACGTCGGATTTACAAGTTGATTGATTCCGATTCTTTCTTTTTCTCTTGATTTTTTCCCTATCGAGATGTATAGATCATGTTCATGGATTATGAGTCTCTTCCTTTTTGCGTATGGCATCCCCACTCCCTTCGGCAGCATCAAGTAATTCGGAACTTAATTTGAGAGCCATATTTCGACCCGTTAGTTGTTTGGCAGTTATAATTGGCCAGCGACCATGCTTCTCAAACAAGTGGCCACTTAATTAGTAACACAAGAAGCCGAAAGGTGACCTACGAAAAATGAAATGGTGGGTAGAAATGCAGTTGAAGATCGTATCTTGGAGGTTGTCAACAACATTGAACTTGAAAATTATGCATTAAATCACAGAGGTGATTTGTCTTCCAATTCAGTCAGTAAATAAACATCTACACAAGCTTATATTCTTACTACAAGTGCCAAAAGAAATATCTCATGATAACACTGAGAATGAAGATGCATCAATTCTTGGGAACTGGAGAAGGCAATTTAGAACATGAAAATTCGAACGCAAATAGAAGAGCTTGAGCAATTATTCAATGTTGAGGATATTAATATATTATCATATTTAACCAATTGCTCTAAAATTTTAGCTATCAGATATAGTTGCATCAATTTCATTTAATTTTTTTCCTCATTAAAATCTTATACGTGCACAATTTATAATAAATGAGCGACAGCAACTTAAGACTTTTCCATTCACAAAAGAAATATTGTTTCTAATTTTCACTCTGAGTTAGATTCTGATTTGAAATTCACTACACTTGTTAACATAGAATCCAATAAGCTTCAAAAGACAACATGATGTTGTTGACATCAAGACGGATGATAAAGTTGCAATCTTGGGCATACGACTTCGCATCAACCTTGGGATATGGGCGCCTAACTAATGAACTTACATAAAGAATTTCAAGTGCTGTGTTTTTTGTTTGTCAAAGTAGTCACTCAACTTTCTTGTTATTTTGAAGTTGGTCCCTTTGTTCATCTTTGTTACTCAAAATAATGGTCTCAACAAGAGATTGAGTAGTTGTTTGATGCGATAAAAATTGCTAATGATCGTTTCAATATAGTCACTCAAATGAACAATTCCGTCCTCTAACTTGGCCATTAAACGACATAAAAGTTAAAAAAGGAAAATCAGAACAGAAAAATAACATTCATTTAAGTAGAAACTACATAACTTTTCAATCGAAAGTCTATTCAATCAAAATGCCAAACTAGGAGCCAGCCGAGTACTGTCCATTTGTTGGAAACCAATAAACAGGCCTAACACGGCCCTTGGTGGGGCTTGATCGTGCCTTTACCTGTCAGGCCATCCAAATCTGAGCGGCCCTGTACATTTTGCCACCTCTATACCAAAGACAGTTGATACACTACTTCAAACCAAACAACACAGCATATTTTTACACCCACAACAAACGTACTAACACAGCTTACAGGCAACTTCAATAATTCCATTTGAAATGCATTTGCACAAAGTAGGATGTTCATAATCTATCATTTTCATTTTCATTTTTTAGAATGATAATGAACCTAAAAAAACAGTATCAGGATTTCTTTACATCACATTCTTTACTTTAGAGAAGACTCAATAGATGTACGTACTGATTAGGTAATCTAAAGACTAGTTGTAGGAGGCACGGGGAGGTATGCCACCGCGGTGCAGCTTTCTGAGGTTCCTTGAGGTAGTATGTTTCAGGGTATGAACTTGATAGTACTTTAATACAGTACAATACTGTTTAATCAACCTCACCAAATATGTCATAGAAGTTCAGAGAGAAGATGAGATATAATTAGCATCCTTCAGTTATTCTGCATTTTCTCCCATTGTTCCCGAGTCACGTATTTTAATCAATTATCTCTTGGAGTTCCGAATTCTGCGGGGAGGAGGCCTGAAAGAGCTGAGACTGATCAGATGGACTAACTAATTCAATCTTTGAAGAGTTCCCTTTGTTAAATGTTCTTCTCCTCCTTAGAGACTTTAGCCTTCCACCATGAAAATACTGTCCCAACGTAACAATTGTGTTAGTACCACCCTCAACAGTTTGAGCAAGATCGTATGCTTGTTCTTTGCTGTCTTTTAATTTCTTTTTCAACAGTCGAAGAACAAAAATGAGGAAACAGAAAGTGGAAATGGCAGTAGAAACAAGGTATAAACCCCAGAAACTCTTTAAACTCAAACTTTCTGTTTCTAAGCCAGCATCAGAATTTGAACAACTGTCTGGTGAATCTAACCATTTATTTTTCAAACGTTTAAGCTTTCCGTCCTCCATTAAAGTTAGAATGGCTTCTGAAACATCGCGAGCTATTGGGGAATTTTTCTGGAATACCTGTACATGAAAATTGAAAAAAACCACAAAAAATTGTAGTATTTGATGAGTTAATTCCAATAATACTTGCAGAAGATTCTAAAGACATGACAACTCAAATTAGTATCACAAGTTAACGAATACTTACAAACCCTAGTCCTCCAAAACTGTAGGTAGGTCCAGTCTCTGTATACTCTTTGCAGTGATTATTGAGAAAAACTTTCTGATAAGGGAGTTCAAGAAATGCAGCAGCAATATTTCCTTTCTTAAATTCCTCCAAATATTGCTTTTGGCTGCTTATTGGTTTGATATTTTGAAGTTTAAGTACATTCCTCAGATAATCTTCTACAAAAGAGTCACCATCGCATCCAACTGTTTTATTAGTTTTCAATATCCAATCTAAACTAGTCACAGTTGGCTCAAGTCGTGAGACAGTCAGTATTGAAGTTAGGCTAGCCTCGTAACTTGAAGTTAATACCAACACAACAAAGAACCACATCACAACCACCAGTTTTGTATAGTTGCTTTTAATTTTTTCTCCTGTATAATATAAAACCCAAAAAATATAAGCATATTGCCCCAGATATGCAACAGATATAGTTCATAATGTTAAATCTCTAAGCATGTTTGGTATGACAAGACTGAATAGTGCGACGAACAAGATTAGTTTCTTTCTCTTCCATGAAAACTAGGCAACGGTTTCCTATCCACATTATTAAAGATGCAGGAAATGTTTAAGATGCTTACTATGAGCATAGAATAGAGAAGAGAATGTGAACCACATTGCAGTTCCAAGTTGATCTTTCCACTTCCCTCTAAATTCTTGATTAGACTGATGCTCTATAAACCAAATGACGAACATTGTGTAGAATAAAATGGCTAAAGTAACCATCCACATGTTCCTAGTGAAAGGCTTCATAAACATCCACGCCATTTGGGGTTCAGTTTTGACTGGAACGATCATTGACAAGCCAGATTCCATAAATGATTGAGTAAATTCTACAATTCTTGACCGCTCGGCTAAGATGGTTACATCGCCCACAGCAGCATCAAGGTTCTTTCATGCAATGTGAATCGCAGAAAAACAAGTATTAGTCATCACATAAATATGTTTCATTTTCTGGGTTTTTAATCTTATTTTATTATAAATAGGAATCAATGTATGCTAGGTGTTCAATGTGTGCTAGGTGTCATCATTCGATAAAGTTGTAAACAATCTTATTCATATTAAGTCTTCTTTTTCATATTTTCTTCTGACTGAAATAGTTCTTTACAAACTAATGGGGGTTCGCTTCTACGAATACTATTAAGGAAGGGTGTTAAAATGCAGGGCTTCGGCAGATTATATGCTTTTTAATTACAAACATATACTTTTATGGATCAATCAAATGTAAGCAAGACTTCTACTGTAGAAGCTTAGCTTGCATGCATACAACAATTAGAAAAACAGGAAATATGAGACATCCTTTTTTTCTCAGATGAAAGTATTACCTTATTGCTGACATTCCCAACCAATTCACTAAAGTTACCATCGAAGGGCACAAATTCATAATGCAGGGGATAACCCATTATTTTTATCACCTCCTCAAAAACATCAATGCAAAAACCGTCATACTTCATTTCATTTGTTTGTTGATCACGTTCCACCATTACAAACTCTGGGAAGGAATCGTTTTGTGGAACTCCAATTCTCATTGGGGCATCAGTAGGCACTGCCCACCCTTTTGGGACTCGGTCCAATTCCCCTGGCCAATTTACCAAGATATTTCCCTTCTCCTCCACATGGCTCTCTGAGAAGCTAAATTCAGATGACCAGATTCCTAGCTCTTTATAACTCCTTCCAACAATGTTAACAATCTTGTATACAGGTTTCTGCTTTAATTTTCTACCATGGAAACGAATTTCACCACTTAGTCCAGCGAAATTGCTGGATACAATTTCATTGAGCAGCAAAATTGTACTATTATCATACCCACCTAATCTTTTCACAGCTTCCGCAATAGCTGCAATGCTGTCATATGCTTTTAGAGCATGGATTCCAAGATTCCAATTGTCTTCGTCTTGGTACTCCAGTCTGAAATTCCTTCGAAATTGATCCTTGAAGTCTAGAAAATGCCTATTGCTTTCTGAATAATAGCTCTTGATCCCTATAGCACCTTGCGCGGAAGAGACCAAATTGGGATCAACAGAATCCAGAAAATCCGAAATGGAGTCTGTCAGAATCCATGCTGAATCTCTGCCCATTAGTCCTATCTGCTTAGCTTCTCTGAATAAATGTGTAGCCAGTGGTAAGGATGAGTGAAGAACGATAAAAACCCTAGACTGCTTCCTCATTAAATTCGCTGCTTCTTGTCGAACAAACCCCTCTGGATCAGATAGAGAAGAGAACGGTGGAAGGATGAGATTATACTCAATAGCAGCACCAACATTCTGAAGAGCCTCAGATAACATAGGAAGCAAGCCAGAATCAGCAAAATAACCGTTGTCTTCATGAATTGCTATTACTTTTCGCCAGTGGGAGGAATTGACAATAGCTGCAATACAATTTATCTGTTCCAGGCTATCAGTAGCCATTTGTACCAAGAAAGGCCATCGATTCTGGGTCAACAACGGGGTACTGGAAGCTGCTGCTAATGAAAGTACTGGTACTTGCGCTGGCTTTCCAACATCGGCAGCTAAAGCTGCTTCCTCCCATGATCGCGTCCCAATGATAATCTGCACTTGTTTCTCGCCATTCAGCTCTTTGGCTGCAGCTCAAGTAAACAAATTTTATCATTTCTGCTAGATAATTATTTTAAGAAATCATACTTTCAAGGAAGAGGAAAAAAAGGGAGTTAACATAAATTTTGAAACATTTAAACCAAGTTTAGTGCCACAGGATTTATGGACAATAATAGTAAGACATGGATCATAAGGAAACATTTAGTCCGTGGCCATGCTCGAGTTTATCTGATTACTTTCATCCTGATATGGCATATTGAAACCTCAATATTCAAAGATTATCGTTTTTATAACCATGTTAATAGAGAATATATAAAGGTACCTGTAGAAACAATCTGAACAGGGTCCTTGCTGGTGTTTTTGAAATAAATATTCAGCCTGTGATTCCTTGAATTGTTGTTGAAGTTCTGCATGGCCATGATCATGGCCGTTTTCTGTTCCTTCCCAACACGAGAATCAACATCGATAATTGCTCCAATGTTTGTGACTGAATTGTCGGCCTCTACTACTAATCTAAAACAAAAAGTGAACAGAAAATATGCAAGAACGAGAGATGAAAACCAGGACAGCTTTGAACCTGGTTTCCTGCTACATAAATGAAAAGGCATTATTTTGCTGTGAAACGATGGTCTGCTCTTCTTCATGTCGTGAAAAAGGATCAATATCATCGTATATTTGGAATGGCTTGTCGAATTCCAGTTCTATCTTTTCTTTATGGTCAGAAAAATTGGAACTGTACATTTCCCGACTTTCGATACTTAAATCATATGGAATTTTCTTGATAATAATCCTGATTCCTGAGGTACTCGCTTACTATGAACCAATTGGTTTTGCGTGTATAAATCAAACTCACCTTTTGTCCTACTATTGATTTATAAATTTAGTTGAAAGTTAACACGTTAATGTGGACCGCATATTCATTTACATTTTACTTGAAATTAACTACTATTCTGCTTATATACAATTATAACAATGACTGCAGTTTTGACTTCTTCCTCACGTTTCATTTTCAGGCTCTCAGCCGAAATAACTAAGAATAATGTTATCTAACATAACTAGTCCTAGAACTCCAATTCAAGTTACTACAATTTATATGTTTAATTAAATGAGTTATTTGACTTTGCATTTAACTGAATATATTATTTAATGCCATATAATTGTCATTTAAGTTGGTGTTTAGTACACGTTATGATGAATAGTATTACCCGTTAACTAAGCTCCATTTCGCAAATTTATAAAATATTTATAAAAAGAACTAGTAGTTAGTTTCACGAATACGTAAATAATAATAGTGAAATTAATTTTTGATTCTGACCGAAATTATAAATTATTTATTAATTTACGTCCAAATGGTGGCTTAGTGACGAGCTTAAAAATATCGGGTGTTTGATGTGGATTAAAATTAGATTTTTAGTGGATTGTGATAGAAGTTTTTGAAATGTGTGGTTGAAAAGATGTGGAACACATGAAAAATGTGGTTGATATTGATTATTTGATTTTGACTTAAATTAAAATCAGATTTTAATCTGCTCAAACAGGCCCGAAATATAAACTACATTGAGAAAGCATAACCACCTTGATTACTGAATTGTGGAAATTACATAATTCTAGGGCTTTTGAAGATGACAGTGCAAAAGTCAGGTTTTGAAATTTTTTATTCAGACTTCAGGTATTGATTTAATTATTGTTCAATAATTAAACGATATGTGTAATAACTGATCAAATCTCCACTCCCTTAATTATGGTGATTCAAATCTCCATTATCTTGACTTCCATAATAATTCAATTCATATCTCTCTCCCTCTCCCTCTCACTCTTCTCCACGACTTCACACAAATATCTCCAATTACTCTCTCTCTAAAACTCTTCCCCCACGACTCCAATCCGCTCGGTTGATTCCAGTTTCGGTAATTCCGAATTCATTCAGTTTTAAAATTATCGTCATTTTATCAGCGACATTCATTATATTCATCATATAATTCATTCTGCATTTCGCCCATTATTTTGTGAATAACAATTGAATTGAAGAAGGCGAAGCATACTACAAAAGGGGAGGTAATAGCTATAATATGACAATTGAAATTATATTTGTAAATGAGCAGTTCGCCAATGAGGTATTTTCAATTTTTTCATTTTATATTATTCAATGTAAACCTTTATTTGGTTAAAAATTGGTATCCAAGAAAATTTGTGGGGATTTCCATTGAAGGTGTTGTTCTAATTTATAGAATGAATGGTGGCCTATAATAAGGCGTATGTGACTTGAGAATTCAAATGTGACCAAGATATTATGAATCTGTGACCTGATTGCATAGCATGTCATTGCATCTGTGACCTTATTGCATGATAGATGTATTATTATATGTATATGTGACCCCATTTACACATTTGTCTAAGACCCTATATGTGTATTGCCTGATTTAGTATAATATTTCTATTTGAAAGAAATGTTTATGGATCTGTGAATGGATTGCATTCCATTATCTGTATATGTAACATTGAATGCACGATTATATACGATATTTTTCCTATTTGTCTGAGACTCTATATTACTGTGACCTGACTTGGCATAATTCTTCAATATGTGACTTGATTGAAAACCATTATTTGTGAACTAATTTACCAAGTGAAGTCAACAATTCTTTGTATCTGTGACATCGTTTATTGCCCTAATAGTTCTCAGATTTTGATTTTAATTTTTTTTCTTCATGTAAACATGTGATAAAGTATTGGAAATTCATCTAAGTGTAGCCTGAAGACGTATACTCATAGGAACATGCTTTGCGCTGTTTTTGGAATGCCATGTAAATATCGGGGGATATTCAAGCCTACATATGCAGGGAAGCATACAAAGGGAGAGGGAATTTTCAATGAGTGAAGATTGACAATGTATTAGGATGATGATAGGATTTTGTAAATGGTCTGAATATCGACCTCTTTTTTATTTTCATTTATAGTAGTTTGTGTGATGAAACTAGTTATAATTATTGAGATACTGTGGTTGTACATTGACACGTTGGAAAATTATTTGGTTTAACATTTGATCAATTCTGGTGTTATTTTCATTTTAGCAGGTTTGGTCTTTTATGTTTGGTCACAGGAATTTGAGATGTCTGATGGCTGTTGTATCATATTTCATTAACAGTTTGTGAAGAATAAATAGCTTGTGTCAAATAACAAAATATATATTTTCAAGTCACAGATTATAGTTTATTGCCCATGTATATCTGTCTTCGTGTCACATATCAAACTAATTCCACACGACACAGGTCACAGGTAATAAAACATGTCACTAATCAATGTCAAAAGTCATAGGTACTTAATTAATCTGCTCATGTCACAGGCAATTTAACAGTTCACCAACTATTTTCAGATGGTCACATACACATACAAAGGTTTCTGAAATAATTCCACAGTTCATTTGCAGAAGTCACAGACTATAATAAATAGTCACATATTTAGGTCATTATGTCACATTTGCTAAATTTTTAAGATTACATGTTAAACAGTATATTTGACCATGCAGCGGTCATAAAATTATTATGCACTTGTCACATATATCTGTATATTGGTCACAAATATTAATATGATGGTCACAGTTGATATGATGCATAGTTAACCCTTCACATGACACATTCTACTGTGTTGGTCACCTATCACAATATCAAATCACAGATTCTATTTCAAAAGTCACATGATATTTTGAACCACAATTATTTCAAACTAATTCCACATGACATAGGTCACAGGTAATAGAACAGGTTACTAATCAATGTCACATGTCATACAAAATATTTGACCACGCAGTGGTCACATAATTAATATGCCCATGTGTTTCGCGTGTTTTTCACTCGCCAACAATTAAAGAAAAAGGATCAGACGATTGTGTAAGGAACAAACCTCTTGAGACAAAGTCCCAAAAAATGGTGTATTTACTAGTGAAGAGTTACAATTGGGAAATGGACAAAACACCTCCAAGGGGCGCAAGCACACGAGTAATGAAAAGGATATAAATTTAGACTAAGGAATGAAAATTACATATTCTCTTGTGGAAAGTTTTTT
>CAIGRF010046448.1:29568-41314 GCA_903798235.1 Fraxinus ornus | reverse complement strand
GCGCAAAACGCACTTATCAGTAATCTATTGAGAAAACTCTATCGATCCTAGAAGAAAAATGCATGGCCGCTTTATCGGTGGAGGGGTCGTTAAGCTTTTTTAAAATTATAGGCTGATCAAACTTCATTTCTAATCGCACATTTTATTGAACTCACAACTTTTATTCTCTTTAACCATGCAGTTTATTTGACGCACCAGCATATATTCCAAACAAGCCGTTGAAGAAGACGAATGTAAAGTCCATATTTGGTAGGGATTAAAATCTAGATTTTAATATATGTTAAGTCAACAATTAATTTTAATCATAGATTTCATCAACTTATCAAAGTGTGCTAAAAATCTGATTTTAATCTCCACCAAACAAGGACTAAGTTTGTCTCCAAAACTGAAAAGAAGGCATCCCCAAAATAGCTTTTGAAGCTGTCACTAGATGCTATAATCGGTGCTGCAGATGATGTCCGTGGAGTCGCAAGCTTAAAGATCAGAAGCATTAGCACTACTGAAAATGGAGTTGAGGCAAGAATATAAATCAAAATGGTTGTTATGGATAAGTAAATAGTACTTATAGATCAAGGAAATAAATATTAAAAATGAAGCAACGTAATAAGATTTTAACGACGAATTTCCTCCTGCCAATGGAAGACCACATCTCCACAACCAACAATATTTTGCACAAATTCCTATCATCACAAGTCATCAAAGAACCTCGATCTCAGCTTTCACTCCAATTCATTGCATTTCTCTTAGCCTCCATTTGGATCCCTTTTTAAACAGTTTTCGAGGGGTTAATTTTTGGAATAATGATTTTTTGAAGAATGTTAGATTAAAAAGTGCAAAAAATTTTGATTTTACATGCAAAATATTTTTATTTTATTTTTTATTTTTTATTTTTTTGATGAATGTGCTATTGAAAATGAGTTTTGAGAAGAAGAAAAATAAATAAAAAGAAAAGAAAAGCTGCCAAAAAAGGGAGACAAACAGGGGTTAATTTGTTTTGAATTTTTAAATTGTAATCAGACTTTAATTTAGAACCTCCATATATTCTCAAATCATTCTCCACCACTGCGTTCTATATTGAAACTGATAGAATAAAAAACCACAAAAGGAAGAGAATAATCAGCTCAGAAATGGTGAAAATAATCAACCTATAACTCAACATAGGTTCACTCATGTGGGATAGGAAAATTCTCAAAAATTCAGAAAAATGGGAATTAATCAGCATCAAGTAACACGATCCATATGCTAGGCTAATTTGGTTATCAGAATTAAATTCGTACTCAAAAGAGTAAATAAGCTGAATCTGAAACACAAATCTGTTCAAATAAATCTCACGGCAACAACCTGGCTCATAGACTATGATCTATGGACCATTTTGCAACCATCACAACTATGTGCTTAACCAAATTGGAGACTCGTTGAATCAACAGAAAATAAACCAAAACTATTAACTCTAGAGTTTGACATGAACTTCGTATTTAAACTACATCATATCGAAGAATAGCATGACATGTTCACTCAGATGCTTAAAAAAAAAAAAAACCTAAAGATTTTGTTAAGACCGATAATATAACATGGTATTTCAACGTATAATTTTACTTGAATAAGAATTGTTCCATTGAGTTTAGAACATCACAATTTTTGTAAGGCATGCGATAGCTAAGCATCTTTTATTTTGGAAAATCAGTATGTAATGAATACCATTTGATCTACATATGTGCATACCATCACATGACTGTACTCGGACAAAAATCTGAAACTGAAGATGAGCCAAGTGATGATGAATACAGTAGATGAATCAACCCATGACTTTTGGTCTCCAACCCTCAATTACATCCTCTGTTTGAGCCCGTGTTTTGATGAAGGAATCCATTGAAAATATAGTCTGCAAAAAAGAAAGCCAAACAAAATTAGGAGGCGATGATGGGTACATCTATATCTGAACCAACCTTGTAGAAGAATTGAACTGCCTCGATCTTACAAGAACTCATAGAATGATGTCCAACCCTAGAGATCTCACGTTATTTTAGAGTCTAGTCTATTTTTGGAAAAGAAATAGTTACTTTAATAGGCAGAAATATGAAGTCAAGAAGGAAAGCACTAGGGGAGCAAATTGAAAATAGAAACAATTTATAAGAGAGTTTGATACATTTGCAGTCACTGAACTTTTAACAAAATTCAAGTTGGACGCTGAACTTCATATTGTCTCAAGTTGGTTGCTGAACTTAAGCTTTGTTTCAAGTTGGTCACTACATCCACTTTCATTAGTGGCTAACGAAAAATGTGACGCAACAATTTCATGATTTGCCAACTGTCAACTAGACCATTGTGACAGCTTTCCAATTAGCTAAATTAAATACATGGACAGAACGAGCTAATTGTAACAAATATTTAAGTATAGTAACCAACTTGGAAGGAAATGAAGTTCATGACCACCATAAAACTTCGCTGGAAGCTCAGTGACCACTAACCTTTAGAAGTCCCATAGTTACAAGAGCATGATACGCATTTTCTACCTGGCCTCAATACTAAAGTTATTTGACACAAATGGACAAATTCTGAGTTCCTGTAAGTTCATTGATAGTTTTTGTGTAAAGGTGGTTAAAACTTTGAGTAGGTTTAAAGCACCTGGAGTACAACGCAACTTCTGGATCATTAAGAATTAAGATATAATAATTCACAGTGATTTACAAATTAAAGAGAGAAAGAAAGAAAATGTCGCAGGAATTGTCGGTACATGTGTAGTGGAAAAAAATGTTGAGCAAGTGAATTGGAAAAGCTTGACATATATCCAACCAACCTTCATATATGTCTTTAGATGGGGAAGTGAATCTGGGATTGACCACTTCTTATAGTGCCCCAAAGCAATCTCTAAATGGTATAGCTTCGGTCCAAGCGAAAAGTCAGCTGCAGATACCTTGTCCCCGTTGATGAACGGACCCTTTATAGAGAAAATCCGAAGAAAGAAATACATTAAGAGTGCTTTTCATTTTTGGGTAGAAGTATCATCTAGTTGCTGATTTTGATTCTCACAAATGTCAAAACAATGTACAGAAAGTAATATATGAAAGGCAAAGACTTTCGAGGAAAAATAAAAGATTTTTTCGAATAAGCTCCAGCTGGATTTAATGAAGCAGACTAAGTTATTTTTTCAGAATTTAGGGTAAGCTTGTAGATTTCAATATTTTCACTTTATAGTTTACTATGCAGCCAAGGACCTAGGTGCTTTAGATCTCCCACTAGATGTAGCCATGAACACAGCAATATGCCAATATGTCAAAAGTGTTTTTAATCTAAATCAGTCGATGAGAAAGTGTTTTTTTTTTTTTGTCAAAACCTGCATCCAACTTTATATTCAAGTACTCTCAAAGAACTGAAATTAAGACATTGATATGGTTAAAGATATGTCAAACGGCTAACATATGCATCGTTTTGTTAACTGTAAATATACAAGGAGTAGTTGAATTTTCTTCATATAAAGCCAAAAAATTGGCCTTACAAGTGAATCATCAACCTCTACTCGTTAACAGAAAGAATATTAAACACCATAAACCCAAATTCATATAAAATTAATAACAAATGGCTCACATTTTCTTTTAGATAATCATCGGAAGTTCTAGGTCAAATTAATCTTAGCCCCTTTTTGATGGCCATTATTTGGGAAAAACAATTTTTTGAATAGTGATTTTTTGGAGAATATATAGTTAAAAAGTAATGAAAAGTTTTGAGTTTACATGCTGAGTATTTTATTGTGTGAATATATGGTTGATGAGTATGTAAAAAATAATTTTCAAATAATAGTTGTCAAACAGGGGCTTAGTCTAAATCAATTAATGAGAAAGATTATTTTTTTCCCCTCAAACCTGCATTCAACATTATATTCAAGAAACGTTCTGATAAGAACCGACTTTAAGAGGCCTATTTAGTTATAAAGGAAATGTAGAATTTATTAATGGTTATATTTGTAAACTATGAAAGGAGTATTTGAGTTAAGCGTCTTCAATTCTTCATAATAAATTATCAACCTTAACTCGATACACAAAAGAAGAACAGATATGTGGCTCACATTTTCTTTAAGATAATCATTGAAAGCTGTCAGCTCATCAAGCAAGGCCTGCTCTGTTCGATCGCTGGGGTCTTTGCTCTTCAGAAAACCAATAAACGCGGAGAAATTCTTTGAGCCACTATAAGAGTTCATAAATAGTATCAGAAATAATTTCTCCCCCACTAAACACACAATAATAAAACTAGAATAGAAAGCACTGATTACAAGTAATCCTAGAGTCTACAGATACAGCTCAATTCACAGTTGATATGATTACGGTAACAGAGAGTAGTGTTTAAACTCCCTTGAATAAAAACTTGCTAATTACGCAGTTTATATGATTGAGAAGAAAAAAAAAAAAAAAAGCAGGAGAAAGATTAGCCAACTATCCCACAAATTAATAAATATGATGAATTAGTCTTTTCCATTTTGGTGAAATCGGTATAATCCATTTTTCGAAGACAAGAAGAATAATTACAAAAATGTTAAGAGAGAGAATCTAAAAGCACATTTGGGAGTGTCTATAAACAATTTAAATTATAAATATATAGAAATGAGTGATGGATAAGTTGGTAGTACTTTTGGATCCTATGAAATGAGTACATAAAAAGTGGTTTGATCATTTTACCATCTAGCAGCTTGTTATCTTTCTCCTCTACTTTCACTTTTCCCGTCCCACTACTCGTGTTTCTAAATTATAGACAGATTATACAGTTGATATGTACATCCAAAAAAATTTAGTCCACAGGATATTTTTAGAGTTAAAAAAATCAAGATTTGCATTGCTGCTGATTCTGATGTACTAGAAATTTCAAGGATTTTTCAAAGGGAAACTTGACTCGCCAAAATGCTGCACCAGGTCCATATATCTAAAAGATCAAGGGGTCGAGTTTCAATTCATTACAGGCCAATCAATATGGTAGAGAAACAGTTAGTGAGGTAGCTTCCTGTACAATAATAACTACTTTCAGAGACTCTGTCCGTCTCGAATTTCAAAAGAGAACCACGAACTATCAACTCACTCTGTAGAGAGCACACAATCACAAATTGACGTCAATTGGTCCAATTTTCACTAAATAGAAAAATTGCTTTGATTAGGAGGCTAGATGTGATTTAAACCTACCATTTATAATGTTCAAAGAGGTCCTAGGAATCATTTAATCTATATAAACCTTCTCTAAGCCCCTGTTGGTGCACATTAGTTTCAAAAGAATGCATTTTTTTTTTGTTGATATGATGGGGTATGTGGTTGAAAAAGAAGGAAAAGTTATTGATGTAATGGAAAATATTGTTTTATTGAAAAATGTGTGGTTGAAAATGAGTAGAAGAATGAGAATGAAAAAAATAATGTGGATCAAACAGGGGCTAAATAAGCAAAAACAAAATAGATAATGATTAAGTGCTCAAAGTGTTCAAAGAATTCATTAACACGTGAATTTAGCACAAACTAAGATAGTATCTATCAATTTCCAAGTGTGTTTGATGTAAAAATTTTGAAAGATTATGTAAAAAGTGCTTTTTCTTGGAGATTGTGTGGTTAAAAAGTAAGGAAAATTTATAGGTCCACATGCAAAATTATTTATTAAGAGAATGTGTGGTTGAAAACGAGTTTTACATTATCTTTACCAAACAGGGGCTAAGAACCATATTCAATTTCAATCTAGTTTTTACAACTAGCCTTTAGTTAATTAAACAGAATTGAGACTCAATAACACATGAAGATTCTAATTGCATCCCTGTGAAGTGTTTATAAAAGTTTAAATTTGTAAATATATAAAAATGAGTGACGGATAAGTAGTTAGTACTTGTGGATCCCTCGAAATGTGAAGATAAAAAGTCTTGAGTGTTTATAAACATTTTATGAACACGAGGCAAACATAGGCTAAACTTTATATATATTAATATAAAAGCATACGAAATAAATAGCTAACAATAACATATAGACACAAAACTGGACAACCACGCAGTTTTCAGAACCATCCCCAAACATAGTTATAATATTGTCCTCAATGTATTTGTCCAGCCCAATAGCCCATATTAATTAAAACCAGAAAAACAATGCCCAAGATTACACCCTTCCATCTTGAAGTGAAAAAGAGGCAATTCAGGTGACATCAGCAAAGAAGTGAATGAAATTCAGAAGTTCCTATGTCTCCTAAGCTGTTGCCTTCACAACTTGACAGTACATCCATTGATTTCTGTTCCATCTTCTAACCACATCCATTGTTCTCATACTTGTTCGATCATCGACAAAGAATGAAATGGACAGGCTGACAATATAGTATAATTCTTTTATGTTGCTTATCCAAACATACAAGTGTTTTATTATTTAAAAAAAATAAAAAATAATTCTAGTGACTTCTTTATTTGTTGCTTCATTTATCATAGGGCCACAGTCGGTCACTTTTATGGGTTGGGAATTGGAATCAATAGGTGGACCTCATCAAAAAAAAGTGATCTTTCTTTTCACACCTCAAAGCAACAGGAAGGTTAATTATCATAACCTAATAATGTAATTCATCATGCTACTAGTAATTATCATGGGCAAAGTCTTTACGAGAATACCCTTTTGCACCATCTCTTGATATCAATCAGTCTCTACTTTGCTAAAGCGGCTATCATATATTCGTCAAAGACTATCTTTTTATGTAGAATCGTTTATGACTATCTTAACACCATTTAAATGGTCCAATACCTCAACTCTTTCGGATTCCCCAAAATGTTAAAAATCATCAATTGTGATACCAGTAACTCTAATTAATCAGCCACTTCTAGTTTATTCTTTGCAGTCACTGACAAATGATCCTCCAATAGAGTCTAATCAAATGCAGAAAATGCATGTCTCAGCATTTGATGATCTTTACTACCCTTCAGAACCATTTTGTGGAATCTAAAAAACCAAACGGCTAAACCCAATTGCAAAGCCATTCTTCCAAGACTTAGACTCTAAGTCATTTGATTGCATGGAAAAACTTTTATACAGACCTGAACAGCTGATTAATTTTGTTTTCATTTTCCCAAAAAAGGCAATGCCTAAAATTAGAAACTAGATGCATATTAAACCACTAATAAAAAATAATCCAAAGTAAGGTTGAATTCCTAATCCATTAGAAGTATTTAGAAAGTAGCATAGCTCAATAGTAAAGACAAGAATGACACAGATCTATTAGTAGAGGAACATTCAAAGACAAAGGCACATTCTTTCCAGAAAGACAAAGACTTTTACATTACAATGCGTTCTTTATTAGATTAAATAAACAAACTATGCCTGGTGTAAGCTCAAAGATATATCGTACACTGAAGCCTTCTCAGGAGGTGTTGCCAATGGGGGTTCAGGGAACTTCTCTTCCAGTGACTGTGTGATAACATCTGAATCTGGAATCCACTTCTCATCAAGCTTTAGCAGAGGAACTTTACCTTCTGGACTTACTTTTAAGAACCTAGATTCAATATATGACAGAAACTATAGTAGATAGCATCATATGGATGACAATATCTTCATTCAACAATAAGCCGTGATAATTACCATTCCGGTTTGTTAGCAAAATCAACAAGCTTCAGGTCATATGGGAGTTTCTTTTCCTCCAAAGTTAGCAAAACCCGCTGCGTGAAGGGACCTGAAAACAAAGTTAATGAGAAACTCAATTTTGGCAATCCAAAGTTCTTTGCATTCTCCTCAAGGCCATTCCTCAAGATAAAGGCTAAAAGTTTTCAGAGTTCATTTAGTTCTAAAGATTTTCACGGCAGAGACCAGAAATAACCTTTTAACTACCAGGGAAAAAAGGCTAATTTTCAGATCATGCTTTATAAATGTCATTTACCTTTCAATATCAACACTTTTTTGTGTTCTTTTATTTTCGAAATTATTAGCAGTGTAGTACTATTATGCACGCTTCAAGTATTTGTAGCATAGAAACTGAGCATACAAGACGTAGACACCACATTTCTAATAAAAAGTAGGATACGACACATAGTAGAAGACTAGAAGCATTTCATCAAGATATATGTTTATATTAACAAAAATATAAATATCTCAGTATTTGAACTTAACAAAAGCATTTCAGCACCAATTGAACGCTCAAAATTACATTAAAGAAGTTGTTACAGGCTAGGTATTTTTGTGAACGAATAAGAAAATACGTTGCTAATAATTCGAGAGAACAGCGCCTCCCACAACTCAAAATGTTGAATAATTTTTGATCTGTTCTTTATTTCATGAACTTAAATACAAAAAAAATCCTAAAGTTGGTTTCCTCATAAATGGTACCTAGGCAACTAAATTGGCCACCAACAAGAAGTTCTGCCCATATCATTAGGAAAGAATTTGGAACAAACATAAACAAAACAAATTGCATCTAATTCGGCAACATAAGATAAATTACATCTTTAAATAATCAACAAAACATAAAATAATAACATTCTAGCCCCCTTAAAAACACCCTAGTCCTCGAGGTGGGCTTGTCTTTAACGATTCTTGTTCTTTTCCAATTATAATTAGATATACTTAAAAATGCTCCCTTGATCCAACCACATTTTTCATTTTCGAAGTTGCTATTTGATTGATGAAAGACTCCTCATCATGATACCTAGGCATTTTTGCCGTGTTTAAAATACACATTTGGCATGTTTGAGAAAGCTCTAAGAACGTCATCTAGCGCATTAGTTTTGCTCCATGGACTAACATCAACCGCTATAAAAGCAAAATTCATCTCTTTTCCACCTGTAACGGCTCCTGTCTTCTTGATGACTTATCAGTGTCAATTTTAAAAACAATTTTGTATAACTTGCTCCTGATTTGCAGTTCCTATTGCATTGGTTCTCAAGTGTTGACGTATCAACCTTGCCATCTCAACCCATTGTGAGACAACAATATGGTTTTGTTGAACTCTTTGGTCATGAGTTGAAATTGCCACATGGCTACATTGTTGAAACTTGGAAACTTTTAAGTTTCAACCTAAATATATAAAATTTTCTTTTACATATCTTATGCCGTGGCCACTTGATGATGAATTAAACTATACATTCCACATTCTTGATATTTCATCAATCTTACAAGAAAGTTTCTTGACAAACTCCATTTTGAGAATTATTGATTCCACAATTTTTGGTAAGCTCTCGGGCAATTACCCCATCTTGGCTCAGATGCCATATGTTACGAGCTCAGTATTTTTGTGAGAGAATAAGAAAATAACATATGAACGAAATAATTTTCTTTTAACTATCTTATGTCGTGGCCACTCGATGATGAATTAAACTATGCATCCCACAATCTTGATATTTCATCAATCTTACAAGAAAGTTTCTTGACAAACTCCATTTGTTTAAGAATTATTGATTCCACAATTTTTGGTAATCTCTCGGGCAATTACTCCATCTTGGCTCTGATGCCATATGTTACAAGCTCGGTATCTTTGTGACGGAATAAGAAAATAAAATTTGAAAGAATACATTTTTATTACTTCGAGGGAATGTTATGACCAAATTAGGTGCAACTTGTTTTGTTTCTGTTTGTTCAAATTTATTTCCTAATGATATGGACGAAAAGCATTGTCGGTGGCAATTTAGTTGCTTGATAGTTTCTATTTATTGAAAAACCAATGTCAGAATTTTCTTGTATTTAAGCTCATGTTGCTCATGAAATAAAGAAGGGACTGAAAATAATTCAACCTTGAGTTGTTTGGGAGTTTTTAGTTTTTAATCCTTAAAGTATTAGCAACTTATTTTCCTTTCCTCTATTATTTTCTTATTCCTCCACAAAAATACCGAGCTTGTAACAAAAGTATATTGAGCTGTTCACAGGCGGAGCCAAGGGGATTCTGGATGGAGCCCAACCCCCAAAGTTTCTACACATTCTTTTTCTATTTATATTTGAAAATAAAACAAAATAAAGAAAAAATTTAGCTTATGGAATATGAAGTGGTGGTAGTCTAATGGTAAAGTTTCTACTTTTTACAAGGATACAAGGTTTCAAATCCTCCAGACCACAATCTTACAATTGCCTTTTTTTATTTGGAATTTATTTTTTTGCAATTAGTCGACGACCTTTAGGATCACTGGAGAAATTCATTTGTACCTTTAAAATCAAAATTTTCAGTCCTCATCCTTAAGTTCCATTTGAATACTTCGTCCTTTTTACATACTTTCATTAACATTAGTGTTAAATTTTCCTCGTGTGAGATGCGTGAGCTAATTTTTGGACACATAAAGTTGGCAAGATATACTTGACACTACACTTTCAATTATAAATATTTTACTCATTTTCAATTGTAATAGCTTTAGAATTTACTTCAAATGCCACTCTCGTTAGGCTCCACATTCCATAGTTCCGCCTGCACCTCAACGCTAAATTCAATGACCAACTACTAGCACTTTTTGCTACTCCCCTATATAACATCCTTACTTCAAACGTTCATCAATAAAACATTATTTATTTTAAAACTTACTTTCTTATAAGTGATTTTTTTAAGCTTGGCCAAAATATGCTATTGTATTCCTTTCTTCTATGAACTAAACTTTATTACAGAAGAAAACAAAATCCAAACGAATTCCATGTTTAAACAATATAATTCACTTTCACTCACAATCGCCTAGCGCGTTGGGCTTGGTGAGGGAAGCCTTCGCACAAACTTCAAGCGGGTCGGACGGTTTTGAACTCATTGTCACGGTCAGGCTTCTCGCTCCATTTCCAAATCCGGGTCGGGTTGACCTAATGGACGTAGTGAAGAAAGTCCGAGATGAAGAAAGGCAGCTAAGATGTTTGATTGTGGCGGAAAGGCCCGCAGCAGATGGTGTTATTTTGGCGGTCGACATTTGGGGAAGAAGCGGATTGTGGCTTGTGTGAGAGCTACAGCACAGTTCATTGTGATTCTAGCGAATACCATAATTTTGTGATGGGAAAGAGCCCAAGGGGCTAAGCGTACGCGTGACATTTTGGTACAGTCATGCTAGCGGACAAAATTTGTATACAAAATAAAGAGCTTGTTTGGTTTAGATTTTTTAGAGAAAGAATTGATTTTGAATAGTAATATGATGGGAAATATGTGTTTGAAAAAGAAGAAAAAATTATTGATATGATGTAAAATATTATTTTATTGAAGAATGTGTGGTTGAAAAATGAGAATTGATTTACGATAGAATTGGAGAATCCTAACCAAACAGGCCCTTAGTGCCCTCTTCCCCTCTTCTATTTAACATATTTCTTCACATGTCAATGTTCAAACAATTCAAAGAAAATTTGAATTATTTAAAGAACATAGTATCAAAATACGTAATTTATTAAATGAAATCGTTATAACATAAAAATAAAAGGTGAGTTTATCTATCAAGCTCACTCTTTATTTTAAAAGGTTAGAATACAGTGTTTTGAAACTTAATATTAACTCTTTAAAATAAAGGTTATTTTGTGTTTAACGATTTTCTTGAGATTGTTCTAAGAGGCTTAAGTTAAATCTTGATAATAATTGAACAAGTTTATATCATTCGATTATAATTAAAGAATATATATAAAAATATTTATACATTGTTTATTCACTGGTTTTCTACATTATTACATTGACTTCGTATAGTATCGCAAATTTTTTGGATGGAAGCCGAGAAGGGAAAAGGATAGTCAAAAATTAGTGAAAACTAGGGCATTATAATTTATATAGTGGCGGAATTAGTGTGAGACCGATAAAAGATGTGGTTGATATTGATTGTTTGACT
>CAIGRF010046448.1:16772-26947 GCA_903798235.1 Fraxinus ornus | reverse complement strand
GGTAGATTGCAACGAATAATAAATTAGTAAGCCTCCTAGCAATTAAACATAACAATCATGGAAATAAGTGCAAAAAAATATTCAATACTCAAAAATATGAATTAAATTAAGAAAAATCATTTAGATCTCATAATATGTGGTTTCGCGACTTCAATCTCTTTCGACCAAGTGTAAAAGTTTAATTATAATTCATGAATTTAAGAGAAAAATAGAGAAGAATAAAGTTTGGAGGCGTTCTATACGTTCTGGTTCTGTTCTATGGTTTTAAAATATGTATTTATAGTTGTTTCCATAGGTAGTTGACTTAAATTCGGAAACTGAGATTTTCCCCCGATTTGGCGAAAAATATTTGCTTTATGCATTTGAAATTCAGGATCGGACGGGCATCTAGTATATAGTTGGACAGCTTTCAGTATTTTGGTCGTAACGTTCGTCTAGGCAAAATATTTGCTTTCTGCATTTGAAATTCAGGGTCGGTCGGCGGACGCCTAGTATATAGCTGGACAGCTTTTAGTATTTTGATCGTAACGTTCTCTACCGATATCCGATTGAGATGATTCAAGATGTGTTGAAAAGCCAACTCAAAGGGCTACAACTTTGTTTCAGATACCAATTTTAAATTCAACGTTTTTCATGCCAAAAATTGGTCTTAATATGAGGCTAAAAACATGTGCAACATTTTCAGCTTGAAAATTGATATGTGATAATATTTTGACTATATTTCATCTTTTTGACTCTTTTTTTCATCCAATTGACCTCTAACACTCTCAAATATTCATCACAAGGTTAGAAACAAGTTTAGAATATTTACACTTTAGTCCCTGAACTTTCAGTTTCTTCAATTATAGCCCATTTTCACTTATTTCTTCCAAATTACGTCATATCCATAGAACTACCACCTAAATCAAAATATGAGCGTAATGAGTACATTTTGGCACAAAATAAACATACGAACGCATAAAATAAGGAGGGAAAAATATGCATTTTACATTCCTATCAATACACGGTGGGACCACAGTTGTCTCTTTTCTGGTGAAATTGTGGTGATTTTTTTCTGTACAAATGGCTAAAGTGATCCCAAATTATTCCTTATTTTTCTCATTTTTCACCCATTCATTCTTCTTCGCCAACTTCCCTCACCCACCCACAGTTTAAACAAATAAGATTTGAGGAAACTTCAAATATATTATGTTGACACCTAAAAACGACTTTCCGCGCGAAACATATTCACTTTTAATCACTCAAATTGACAATGGCAAAATGCCAAAGAGAATTCCCTGAACTTTCCAATAGATCTGCAGGTTCATTTCCTAATTTGAAACCACTTGGCAGCAGGGAAGGAAGATGGATGGCACAATGAAAACCACTCACACCTTCCAGTTCAGCCGGCGGGTGAATGATTACGAACCACAGTAAAATCATTAGAGAATCTCAATCAGGATACATGCCATTCTTATGCTTAAACTTTCTATTAGTTAATACATTTTGTATTTGATAACATTTTTATGCCTTGAAGTGTGTTAAAATGACTTAAAACAACTTTTTTTTATTATCATATTTTAAAAAATGAGTAAATAAAAAATACGAAAAAATATTTTTCTCTCATTTCCAAACACGAAAATAAAATGTTTTAATATAAATTATCATCAAAGACGAAATGTATTAATTAATGAAATGTTGAAGATAAAAATTCGACGAAAAAAGGTTAAGAAAATAATTGCTAACAATAACCAAAGATTAAAATATAGTACATCAAATAAAAATTATGGTGGTAATATAATCACTCTAGAAAAGGTAATTATCGCAAAATCACTTACCTTCATTGCTATTGTGAAATATTCCTTATTATTTCATTTTGATGAAAAAAAAATATTTACCGTCCAACTCCTTTAGTTTAGGGTTAAATGAGCTAAAGAGGATCATAATTTGAAAATGAAAAAAATTGCAATTGTGGTTTCGAACCTTTCAATTTATTGCATATTATATCTAAATTTTTTTGTGCCACCCATAAACAGGAGATGGATAAATTAACGAAATCCGTCCATTCCATCATTAGTTGATCAGAAAAATATTTTTGACTACTTTTAAAAAAGAAAAAATGGTAAATTTATATTTTTTGAAAATAAATAATAAAATAATAATAATAAATTCTACAACCTCACCCTCACCCTCAAAACTTCACCATCTTCCCCACCCCAACTAAAAAGGATGCTTCAACCCAAACGTTCAATTCACTCTTTTAATTGTTTTTTTTTAAAGATGAGCAAACATGAATTGGGATGCTTCGAGAATTAAAGATGTACTAGACAAATTGAATTTTCCTCCTACAACCACTTCAAAGTTAAAATATCCTACTTTACCCTTCATTTTAACTCATAATCAAGTAATCAACCTCCTCCAAACAGTTCTTTATCCTCAGCCTACAATGTTGAGCCATTAAATTCCGAAAGAGTTGTGGCATAGAAGATTGTGCCACCCGTCGATAGTACTTTGTCAAAAATCCTAACGAGTTTTAATAAGTAAGTACATGTTGATAAAAATGAGTCTTTTTGTGATGCGTGTTAGTATGAAAATCCCATTTACTCCATTTCAGCTCTTCAACATCTCATGCGGATAACATGTTAGATTTGAAGGCAACTTTTCTGGTCAACTAACGATTATGCAATTTTTCATTGTTTAATTTTGGCCCTTTTTGTGCATTTAACGTCTAAACTAGAGGAATTGGACGATAAAGAGTATTCCGCAAGGTTTGGGCCATCTAGGGGGTGTTTTCATTAAAATGAAAAGATGTGGAGGTATTCCCACAATACATGCAAAGGTTAGCGGGTATTATGAAAATTTCCCTTTTACAAAATATGATTTTCTTTATTTTTATTTGAAATGAAAAAAAAAAATGACCTCTTACTCACTTCCAAATTCGATTCCAATTGTGTTTTATAATTCACCCCCTTTCATATCTGACATTTACGATAGTCATTTTTTTTCACTTAGTGATTTGATATAATATGTATATCATGTAAGTCGAGCACAACTGCACTTTGGGTACCTATTTTATAAATTTTAATTTTGCATAATAGTTACAAAAAGTGTCATTTTGTTTTTAAAAAAATTACAAATAGACATTATAAATAGCTAAACACTCGCAAATATTTTTAATTAAATAAAAAATCACAACCTATGTTTTACTTTACGGATAATTGCAGCAGTTGTACTAACTACTAAACATTTCATTTAGTAACAAATTTTGTTCAAACTTTTCATTTGTATCAACCACGGTACCAAACCCTTCAAAATGTCACAGTTGAAGTCAAAATGGATGATTTCTGTTAATTTGATCATTAATTGACCAAATAATTGACTTTGACAATAATCTTGATTGATTTTAAAATGTTAATATGGTAATTTTACATTTTTTTTCAATAATGAAATAGCCATAATTAAATAATTAAAATTAAAATCTCATTACACCTTCTTCTTCTCCATCCAGCCCACCCCCAGCCCACCTCTTCCATCGCCAGTTTTGGGGAACAATTCGACTCTAAAACAGTTGAATATCTCGTACAACACGTTTTCACTAGGCTGAATCTCGTTGGAGCTTGGAAATCTCACGATTTTTGTTGTACTATGGTTGATGCAGACTGATCTGGTGGGTGAATCCCAGAGTCATTGGGTCAACTCCGGAGGCTTACCGACTTGGATGTGGCTCTCAACTCGTTAACGGGTGGAATCCCGAGTTCACTCACAGAGTTGACGAGCGCGGTACAAATTGAGCTCTATAATAATTCAATGACCGGCGAGCTACCGTGTACTGGATGGTCAAACATGATAGCTTTAAGGCTGCTAGATGTGTTAGTGAACGATTTGAGTGGGTTGATCCCGGTCGAGCTGTGCGAGTTGCCACTTGGGGTCACTCAACTTGTATAAGAACAGATTCCAAGGTGAATTACCTGAAAGCATTGCCAATTCGCCTAATTTATATGAGTTAAGGCTCTTTCAGAACCAGTTAACTGGTAAATTACCCTCAAATTTTGGAAAAAAAAAACTCGTCTTTACGATGGATTGATATTTCAATGAACGGGTTTTCAGGCAAGATGCCTGAAAATCTGTGTTCAAAGTGTGCTCTTGAAGAGGTTTTAATGATTGAAAATTCATGTTCCGGCCAAATTCCGACGGCTCTAGCAGAATGACATAGCTTATTGAGCGTAAGATTTGGGCACAACAGACTTTTCGACAAAGTTTCTGCTGGTTTTTAGGGTCTTCCTCCTGGTAGGGGTGAGATGAGGTGGGGTGGATGGATGGAGAAGAAGAAGAAGAAGAAGAATGTGATTTTTTAAATTATTTTATTATTAAAAAATATAAATTTCCATTTTAACATTTTAAAATCAATCAAAATTATTATCAAAGTCAATTATTTGGTCAAATAATAGAAATCATCCATTTGGATTTCAACTAAATGTTTAATATCATATGTGGTACACATGAAATGTTTGGTACCGTGAGTGACACAAATTAAAGGTTTGGACAAATTATGCTACTAAATGAAAGGTTTGGTACATCTGCTGCAACTATTCTTTTTTTGTATGTAACATTTTACATACTATTTTCTAATTATCGATTTTTCATTAATTTATTTTCTTTTATTTTTTATTTTTGTATGAATTTCGTAAAATTTATTATCTTATTTTCCTAAGTTCTAACATCAAATTAATAAAAATTAAATTTAGTAAGTCAATAAAATACTAAAAAATAAAAAATACTTTATTCGACTCTTTCCACGTTAAAATATATGAAAATTCTTAGTTGCTATCTTCTAGTTACTAATTTTTGTTCAATGAATAAAGGTTAAAAACAATTACTAAAATAGTCTTTGATTATTTTGTAGTTAAAAATTAATTTCTTTTTCGTTTTATGTTAGCGAAATTCTGCAACTTAAATAATCGATAAAAAAAGTTAAGGACAAATGCGAAAATGAACAAAAGTTCAAAACTTTAATAGTGATTTAAATATGACGTGGTAACAAAAACTGTTGTGTGACTATAATTATCCTAATAAAATTTATTGACCACAAACATGCTTTCTTAATTTTTGTATGTGTATTGAACCAAAATCGAACAATCCTCAAATCTTCCCACTTTAATGTCCCAAACTTTTTTCTTCTTATTACTTTAGCAATAACAATGGAAGAGCCAAAGAATTTGAAAGTGAATGTTAATATTTGAGGACTTATCAAGGTTGATTGATAAAACTTTTTCACTTATTCAACGGACATTAAAATTGTATCTGAAATTGTTGTATTGTATGTTACAGTTGATCATTTTTTCCCAACTCCACAAATTGATGTGGTACGCAAGGACGAGATAATGGATATTTGCTAATTATACGTTGTTGCATCAAATACACGGGCTTGTCTAGTTTTTTTAAACAAATATTAGCATCTGTTTGACAAATATTATTTGAAAACTCTTTTTTTTGTTATATATTTATTTTCAATCATACATTCACACAATAAGATATTCTGCACATAAATTCAAATTTTTTTTTTTACTTTTTAACCACGCATTTTCCTAAAAATCACTTCAAAACATTGTTTTTCTCAAATAATAGTTGTCAAACAGGGGAATGATCCAACTTTGATATAAATCTCATTATATATTACATGTCTAGTCGATATAGGTTTTGTTTGTACTTTTCCAATAATCACCTTTCGAAGGTAAAACATCATCTTGACACCACTCTGAACTAATAATTTCTTCGTCCAGGGATATGGAACCTCAATTTTTTAACAAGTAGTATAAAGAGTAAATGAAAATCTTAGTCATGTAGAAGCACAAGTGCTAGTCAAACAATGGCGATGGGCCCACAACTAAGAGCATTTTTTAGGATGGCTTATTTCATGCTTACAAGCATGAGAGATAAAACAAATGCTTATAAGCCATCTCAAACTAAATCATGATGGTCGAGAATATTGGTTATTGGCTCTCAAATTTACCTAGTAAGACGATGACTCCTAGCATTTTGGGAAATATGATTCTTGATGGAGTGTACTAGCCTTCCTAGTTTAAAAATACATATATATTATAATTAAGGGAGCTAAGATGATGTATTTTTTATTGAATGAACAACCTTTCGAAAAAGTGGGAAAAAGTCTCCCACCAACTGTATGGACTGAAGTAATCACGTCCCTATTGTCTGCTTTAGTATTACCTCTCTAACACAAACCTTTTCAGCTTAGCCAAACACGACATGCCAAACGAATTATAGAAACATATTAGATACACTGATTTGAACCTAATTTTAGACATAATTAAAGATGCATGGCAAAAATTATCAAGAAAGAGAGATACTACGTTCAGTTCTTTCTACGTCAAAGCATCAACATGCGAGTAATAATTATCTCTTATCATTTCAAGAATGACACAATAGTGAAAGAATACTAAATTAATAAATAAAAAGAATTAGGGATAAATGGATCGAATCTTAGTCTAACCTTTCGATTTGGTTCAATTTTGATTGCATAAAACACAGGATCATTGGTAGATGACTTTCGCTTAAAACTTGCAAAAAATGTCATATGATATGCATGAACAAACTACAACTTTTTATTTTATCGGGAAATAGAGCTAAAAATATTAAAGAAAAAATAGGCGGAATTTATGTTATCGTATTTCTTTAATCAATACAACAATCGTCCTTGATAAATTTAAGATTGATCACATGCATTATTTTACAAGATTGTGTTGGATTGCATACATCATTAAGATTGTGACATTCTTAATGAAAATGCACGACAGCATTGAGAAAAAAACAATAATGATATTACACTATTGCTTTCACAAAGTAATTGACATGTCTAAAGGTAGACAAAAACAACAGACACGGCGCCATTATCGCTCTCATTTTCATCANCCCCCCCCCCCCCGGGCCACCCTCTCCCTTCACTTAGACAGCACAAGTGAATTGGTCCATGTTTCTTGAGAAGCGAATCAAGTAGGTTTCCATTGATAGGAGCGGATCCAGGATTTTTTTTTTTTAACATGGGCTAATAGGTGTGAGACGAGATCAAAAGAAAAATGCCTCAAAAAATTCATCTCGTTACACCTACCCTCAACTTTTGTGAGCACGGAGTGGTTTGGCCCATGTTCTTTGAGAATGGAATCAAGTCAGTTCCATTGAGAATTGTGAGACGAGACCTCTTTATACCCCACCCTTGCCTAGAGGCCAGGGGCGGACCTACTTGAGGACCAGTGGGGGCCGCCGCCCCCACTCAATTTTCAGATTTCCCAATTTATCTTTAGATTTTTTCAGATTTTTTTTTCAAGATTTTTTGGTTTCGCCCCCACTGAACTTCCTTCCCGAATCAACCCCCGAGTAGAGGCGATCACATTATGAAAGTGTAACAATTGATTTCGTTGGCAAAAAAGAGGACCAAACTAGAACCGACAAGAAAAAAATAAACTCCTTACCCCACACATTCTACCCACTCCATACATCCACCAAGAAATTCCTATAAATTTGCATCCCATTCTCATTCTATATCAACAAACAAGCTCCAGAATTCTGTGTTTTCTGCAGTGTAAATGACTGAGTAATTCAGCGAGTCAAGTCGATTTTTAGAGAAAAAGAAATGGCAGGCCGTCCGTACAATACCAGCATTTTGTTGGTTATATCAATACTTGTATTGATTACATTATCCAATGTTGTTGAGGTAAGAAATCTACTCTTTTCTATCAATTTTATTTATTTATTTCATTTTATTTAGAGCTACATTTTGTCACTATATCTAACATATTTTCTTGGATCTCCTTTGAATCATCGACAGGGATACAACAGACTTCATCCTCGAGGTATAGGATTTACTACATACAATTAGATCAATTAAATTTTCATTTAATTTCTTAATATAATCGAGTACTGTCGAACTCAAAAATGATGAAAATATTATTCTAATATCGATGCAGATTGCAACTCGAGATGCACGTATCGTTGCTCAGCAACATCCCATAAGAAGCCATGCATGTTCTTCTGTCAAAAGTGCTGTGCAAAGTGCTTGTGTGTGCCACCCGGCACTTATGGCAATAAACAAACATGCCCTTGTTACAACAATTGGAAGACTAAGGAAGGAGGTCCTAAATGCCCATAAACAAATTAAAACAAAAACATTTTGTTAATCCATAATCTATATAATCGCTCTATTTTTATTGAAAGAAGTTGTAGACGGATATTGAGAAATATGATATTTTTATATGTACAAGTGAATTATGACGTATTTGTAAATTTATTTGCAATGTGGTTGTATTGTACTTGAAATTGAAACCTACTCTCTCCTTGTTTTCGCTACTCTTGATATGACATGACGAATGCAACTGGTCATTATTGAACAATCTATTAAATTGGTCGTTGAATAACAATTGAACTATAATAAATGGTCTTTGAAAAGATGGTGTCATAAGTTTTAAGAAATTTGATAGCGAATTCTATCACCTTTTTTTTTTTTTTGGTTGATCAATATTTACAAAATGTTGGATTGATAGCCACAGTTCACTGTTAAAATTATTGCCCGAAACACAATAAAAGAGTAAATTTATGGGGAAAAGTCTACTAGATGACTAAGAATGGAGCATTTTGGTTCGATCTGATTTTAAAGGGAATCGAATCGAGTATCAATGGAAATTTGAAAAATGGAACCATTGGTTCAATATCCAACTTTAGAACCAAACCAATCGGCTCCTATTCGGTCCGATCGGATTTTCTTATTGAAAAAAATGATAAAAATAAAGTATGAAAGTATTGTCAAAATTGAGAATAGACAAAAATAGAGTATAAAATCGCTTTGACTTGTCATTATTGTAATCTAACAATACAAAAAATCAATTGACCAAGGCAACAAACAAAAATCTATTTCAAAAACCAAGGTCAACTTATAAAAGAGAAAATATGATAAACTATTAAATACAACATAAATGGTAAAATCTCGATCGAAAATTAATTTTAAGAAAATCCACAAAACAATAGCCTGATTATCTTTAGTAATTCTCAAGGATCGTGGTTATGGATGGCTGGCCACTTTGAAAACAATAAGAAATTTGAATTCTTATGAAATATTGAATTAAAAACATATTTTTCCTATTGTGTTGCATTAAAATGAATTTATAAAATAATTATAAATTATTTAACTTGAGTTTCGATTACCTATTGAAGAAAAGAATAAGTGTATGGAAAATGGGATTTTAACGTGAGATAATTTTGGGATTTGGTGTTCAAAAATCTAGTGTATCTTGGTACAAGCAAAAAGAGAAATTCGAGAGAACCAAATTCATTGTTGGTTCTCAACGCAGTATCGAGAACATGACTAAACCAATCGGTTCATAATGTATAGTTCCAAAATCGATCCATTTAGTAGAGGAATCGAAGCTAAACCGACTGGTTCTATTTGGTTTCATTCCGATTCGGTTCTACCGATTTCGAGGTGTCCACCCCTACTTTTCAACTTCGTATTGCAACCCTTATTTGAACCTTCTTTTGTGAAAGCAAGATATGTTAATTAGTCTCTATTTTCTTCGTTAATCATGTATGATATACTTTTAATAAAATTTTTAGGGAAGTGGATTTATTGTGTTATTAAAATTAAAGGTATTTAACCTTTTTTCATTATTGCATTTCATTGATCAATCTTTCTGCTCCAACACCTCCACCCCAACCCGCCCAAACTCGTTCCTACCGGTGCCTCTCTCCAAGTCAATACAATAAAGCCATTCCCTCAACCCATTTCATAGGGATTCGACTCTCAATATCACATCATTGATTCATTATCGACTTCATCTCACGTTTCTCACAATAATAAAATCTTACAAATCATCCGATTTCCATCTCCGATTCGACTTCAACAAGTGTGAACTCAACCTGCTCCCCCACCATGCCTCTTGGTGGAACGAGCTTAATCGACTCACAATTTAATAAAAATAAATAAAAATCACTCACCAACTACGACCTAAATACAAGAACTTACTTTGCCAGCTCGACTCCTTTATAGAGCGATAAGTCAAGCCTATAATTCCACAATGAATCATGTTATTTGTACAAAGTTAGGTTACAAAATTGGTTTACAAAATAAGTGTCGACAAAATCTTGGCCAATGATTTAAAAAACAGTTTTTGAAATCAATGACATAGATCTTG
>CAIGRF010046442.1:16208-47574 GCA_903798235.1 Fraxinus ornus | reverse complement strand
ACCCGCCCCATTGTCATCACTAATCTAATGTGTTTATTTAATGTTTATTCAAATTTACTCGCCCCATTGTCATCACTAATCTAATGTGTTTACTTAATGTTTATTCAAATTTACATACAAATATATTAAGTCGCCTCAATTAATAAATATGATTGATTTGAACTTGAGTGAGGTAAAATAATTTCAATTAATGAATTAGACTGAGTACAACTTTAGGAAATAAACTTAAGAGACGTGATTAAAGGTGATAACTATCGTGAAATTGATAGTCACAATACTTAACCATCATATTTGATAGTTTAATCTAAGGTTATCTATAATCTAAAGAAAATACCTTCATTTAATTATTTTTACTTTTCTTAGCTATGTTAGTTTTAGTCCATGTTTGTCATTCATTTTCTAAAATATTGTTTGTTACATTAAACAATTTTCACCACATATTCACTCAATAAAATATTCTACACACAAATCAATAAAATTACTTTACTTTTCAACCACACATTCTTCAAAAAATACTATCCAAAACTCTATTTCTTCTTCCAAAATAGAAGACAAACAAGCCCTTAATCAAAACTTTGCCTGGAACTTTGTTTTCATCAAATACAGGGTAAATATATTTAAATTGAAATTCGTATAAAGAAGTCTCTTCGAGAAGATAATTCAAACAATTTAGATTCACTTTATTACTTGTTTAATTGACATTATTTACTTGCAATTTTTATATCAACAAGCATATATTTTAACATGAGAAACAAAAGCTGTTTAACCCTTTATAAAAGCAAACAAAACCCATAAAATTAGAAGCTAATTCCAACAAATTATGGTAAAGAAATTGCATATATTTTAACATGAGAAACAAAAGCTGTTTAACCCTTTATAAAAGCAAACAAAACCCATAAAATTAGAAGCTAATTCCAACAAATTATGGTAAAGAAATTGTTTGATCAAGTAAAACTAATTTCTTATGAAAAATTACTAAACAAAGTCCAAATCAATGGTGATTCCCTGGACAGTCCATATTATGGACCCCAAACAGTGCCATATTCTGCAGAATTCAGCCAAAAGACTCAATCAGACTTTGCTTCCAATATGTCCTTAACAAAGAGACATTAAGTATAGATGCTTTTATCATCTGATAAATTTTGATCTTTTGTGCAGAAGCCTATCTTAGGTTTATGGTACCCCAAAATGATAGGTCTCACCAAAGACATAGTACACATCAACAGTGCCCCCTACCCAATTGTTAGATTTCTCTTCTGAGCAAATCAAATTTTCTCTTTACCTTTTTCTGATACAATCTTCTCAATAGGGACACGATATGGCTATGCCTATGTTGAACCATTAATATATACATGGAAAATCATCAGATCTGGCCTTCATTCCACTTCTGACTTTATTTTTCTCTTTTTCCTCGTCAAATACGCATTTTTTCAATAAAATAATATTACACGTAAACTAAAAAATTCAACTTTTTTTAACCTAATATTTTTCAAAAAATTAATATTCATTTCATTATAATGTAGAATAATGAAAGTCAAATGGGCGCTTAATTATCTAAACCAGAAGATTTGATAGCCCATATCCCAAAAAATATATGTTAATGAATTTCAATTGCGAGTCTTGTCACTAGGAGACATTATTCTTAAACTTTATTGTACTATATTAAGCCCATGTTTGGTTGTCTTTAATTTTTTTATTTTAAAAGATGTTTTGAATAGTATTTTTTGGATAATGTGTAGTTAAAAATAGAGAAGAATTTTGGATTAACGTGTAAAATATTTTATTGTGTGAATCTATAATTAAAAATGAGTATGAGAAATACAGTAAATTAAAATAAAGAGTATCAAAAGAGGGGCTATGGATTGAAGACAAGTACTTCAACAAATTATGAAATCATGGGAGAAAAGAAAAATCTCTCCTAAATGCGGTAAAAATAATATTTAAATGATATAAATATAACATTACATAGATGTCTAAATTTTTAGATAAAGTGATACAATAGAAATATCATGTTAGATCTTTGAATAAAGTTTAATTTGAATATCTTTTCAAGAATTTGCATCGCTACTTGCAGTATATATTGCACAATGATTTTTCCTAGTGTATCTAAACAAGATTTTTGTTTGGATTGATGATGTAGGGTTATGTGTGTGGGTGACATTGAATAGTCTAAATCAATAGAGCTGTTCATGAAGACTCTATTATTGTAAAAATTACCAGTACTCTCCTCCAAAAAAACTGGAATGGCCCACTTGATGTCTCTTTTTTGCCTCATGTGGGTTTCAAACTTTCAATCACTCTTTGATGATTGGGCATATCATATCACTAAAACCAATCTGTCACTCACCCCATTTTTTTATTTATTTCAATAATTTTTATTCCTTGGCAAACATTTTTTTGGAATTTAATCTCCCACTAATGGCTAATCAAACATGTTTATTACATAAATTGACCTACTTTTTGCTCATATCATCATTGTTTTTAGCTTTTATCATCACTAATTAATCTTTATTATGAGGTTAATTAACACACTGTCCCTACTTATAAATTACCTTGGGGCTGAGAGGTGATCTAATTTGGAGCCATTCTATGGTGATCATATCCTTGTAAAATAACAACCAATTAGCAACTTTTTATTTTACAAATAAAAGTTACTTATTTTAACAGTAATGTCATTAAATGTGCTGAATCTTCATTCTTAAGTATTGTGGCTGATCACTTTATAGAAAGTTCAGAGGCAATGAATAGGGGTGGGGTGGGGGTGAGGACTAAATGAATAAAAGTTCAATTATTTCATCTCTTTTTGGTTTTGCTAAGGATGTAAGAAGAAGAAAAGGGAGAATTTGATCCACAAACAACATTATTTTGTGAGGACATTACCTTCTAAGAAATTGACAAGTGTCTTTCCAATTTGAACTAAAGTAATATGGGCAAAAGCAAAAGATATTTTTTTCTTCACTTTGTTTTCCCTTTTAATGAGAAATCCAAACTCTAAATCAATGAACACGTATGTTTCCTTTTTCTTCCAATCAAATCCAAACATTTCATAATTTACTATATATAGATTGGCTCGACGTCTACCTAACGTTGTATCAACAAAAAAGATAAGATTGTGAAATGAAAAAGGGATTATGATTTACGAGTACCAACATCTTTATCATTATGAAAGTTAAATGTTATCAAACACAAAAGATATGTTCGTCTATTTGGTTCACTCATTCTCCAATGGTCCAAATTAAAGTCAAAAAGCGCTACAATTTTTTCTTTCATATAATCGTACACGAACTTTTCTTTTCCCTTTTTACTACAAAATTATAAGTTAAAATGATCAAACATCACCTTTAAAAAATCCAACTTTATTTGACAAATAACTTAATTATAAACTATAATGGCTTATGATTCGATACGCAAAATCTGATAATGCACAAGAAGACTTGCTTTGCCCAACTTTTGCACAAATGAATTTAAAGAAAGAAACTTAACTTTATTTTTAGCATATAAAAGAACGACATCTCCATGTTTCATAATTAACCAATGGCATTGAGAATTAAAGTATGTTATCATGTTGGTATCAAACCTTGCTTTAATAGGGCCATTAAAGAAAGAAACCGCTTTAACTGAAAGAACATATCAATGACTAAAATAAACGTGGAGGAATCTAGAGTTCTATGCATAGGGCAAAGGGGTTTTAGAGACTTTATTTCCTCTCACTTCTCATCAATAATTTTGGGGATAAATTCCATTACGATTCCCGACCTTCCATAGGTGTGGTACCTATATTCCCAACTTATCATTTGTTCCACCCGTATCTACAACTTTCTAAAGTTGTGACACTCGTGTCTCTAACAAAAAAAATGTCTATTTGAACGTTAATGATCAAATGACACTCGCGTAATGTCGGAATGTGTTGAAGAAAGAGGATATGTTTCATGAATACCTAGAAAATTTACCTTATTTGAAAATCTAAATGATAGTTGAAGTCACGGATAACCCTAAGATGATCATTTTATGACTATTGAGAACTAATTAAATCATGTGATTCTGTTTCTCAATCTCCCTGACTTGCTCTCCTACAGAAAAAATGCGAAAAGATTGAAAAATCAGTCATTTATAACATCGTTTGGATGGTTTTGGAGTAAAGGAAGTACTTTTCGATAGTTTTACATTTTAGTTTGACATTGTGAGAGTGTCACTCGATCATATATGTTCAACATAATGATTTTTACTAGCCGAGTATATGGGGTATCTCATTATTCATGCTCGATTATACCCTAATTTTGCCGTGCTCTTTAATATCTTTTTACCTAAATGAGATCATTGTTGTTAATGCAACCACAATACATTCGCATGACAAAATTTAATCATCGCTAAAAAATTACAGCGAAGTCTTCAATCTATTGCATAATATGACTTGAATCTCTTACTTGTGTTTTTTACCATCTATTTTTTAAAAAAATAAAAATAAATAAAGATTTGTAGCACCTTTGAATCTTCTATGGATCAAAAATTAAAGTTTAAGCCATATGCATGAAAACAAAATGTATATAAATAGTAGCGGAAAAATATTATCATAGAGATACTGTCATACACGATTCAACAGATCTTGTCAGCTTCGATAATATAAAGCTACAAGCATAAAACAAAATATTTTGACTTGTTATCACATGGGTTTGCAGAAGTTCATATCATTATAAACAGTAACTTGCTATTTGTGTATCAAATTTGGTGTTTTTTTCTTCTTTTTAGTGTCAATCTAAATATATTATAATATGGATGAATAGTTGTCTTCTGTTCAAGAACTGCTTCGAGNTTTTTTTTTTTTTTTTTTTTTTTTTATCATCTTTTGCTTTTACATAACACCTCGAATGTATTTATTCTTATTGCCCTTATTCCATTTCATGATATTCTTTAAAATAACAAGAAATAATTTGTTTTCTTGAATATATTATGACATTGATAAACATGATACAGCGATAAATGAACTAGTCATGTTGAACTCAAAATCCGGTGTGACTAAGTTGTTAAGAGATGAAGTCAAGTTATCGTCCAACAATAAAGGCGTGCCTTTAGAATGAGAGGTGGTGTAACGGTGGTATACGCACTTATAGAACAAAGTTGATGAAGAATAAGAAAAATTTGAAATGAGAATTTAGCCAAAATGGAAGGTTTGAACACGATAATGTATCGCTGTCTTCAAATGATATTTTTCGCTATCGAGGTACGTGTTAGAAGACTTTTATGACAAATAGTTTGCAGGAGTGACCAAAACCTTAATCCAAAAGCAACCTCCATGAACGAAAATGTGCAAAAGCAAAGCCAAAAAGGTTTGAAACTCTTCAAAATGACAACAGAAATTCAAAGCCCAACGGGCTAGAATTTTGTACTGGGCGATTGCCCAATACAAAACCGGGCTATCACCCAGTTCACTTATTAAGGCGATTGCCCAGCTTTGAACTTTTTATTTTTTTGGTTTTGTTTTTTCATTTTTTTTGGGCTCTAATTGGTTTTCTCATAGATGATCCACTTTCATCATTTTCAAATCACCCTCATAATATATGTTGAACAATATTCCAACACCCCCCACTTGTTTAAATATATAATGAGTTCAAACTTAAATTTAACAACACTTATGCATAGAGTACGGATATCTTTTGATTTGAATCCAACTTTACTTAATCTCACAAACTAATCATCGAAATCATAGGTAGTATGAAAGCTTTGAACCTATTATTCCTTGTGATGATACTAGTGAAATCATACATACAAGCATCAAGTATATCAAGTTCCACACAATCTCGTTTAGCGCTCTTATGACATTGCGTTTCTCTTATTCATAAACTTTTAAAAGAGAAACTTCAACTTTCTATTGAGGTGACACCACCTCGAAATTTATATAAGTAAAGTTCTTGCAGTATCTTTGTTAGTTTTAGAGATACTTGATCTACCTAGTATGGTATCCACTCGACCAAGATCTTTCATTTTGAATGTAGAAAATAGAAACCTTAGTTTCAATTATACCTTGCATTTAATTGCTCACATTCAACATGTCATCCATGTATATGCAAATAAGTACAACATGATTATCAGAGACTTTTAAATATAAACATTTATCAATACTATTATGTTTAAATCCAAAAGACATTATCGTTAAGTCAAAACTTCCATGCCATTTCTTTAGTGCTTGTTTTGATCCATTTAAGGATTTTATTAGCTTGCAAACTTAATCCTCATTTTCGGGTAGAATAAATCCTTTCGATCGTTCCATATAAACCTCCTCATTGAGATCTATATTTAAAAACAACGTTTTAACATCCATTTGATGTATATGCAAACTATATATAAAAGCTAAAGCGAATAAAATTCTAATTGATGTTATTCGTGCAACTGATGTATATGTGTCAAAGTAATCTATTTTTTTTTTTTTTTNTTTTTTTTTTTTTTTTTTTTTTTTTTTTATATCCTTTGGCCACTAGCCTAACTTGTAAATATATTAAGAGTACCGTTTATATTGTACTTCTTCCTAAATACCCATTTGCAGCCTATATGTTTCGATCCAGGTGGAAAATCGATTATTTCCTATGTATTTGATATTATTGAAACAGTTTAATCATTAACAGCTTCTTTCCAAAAAATGCTATCTCTAGATGACATTGCTTCTTGAAAAGTTTTAGGATCGATTTCCGCTTGAAGAACGTACGAAGTAGTAATTGTAGTACCCTTCTCATTTTCCTCAACCAAATATAAGGAAATAAGTTGAGAATCAATTCCATCCGATCCTATCACTTTCTCCTTTCGAGCTCTTTTTGCTTCTACGAAGCTCACTTGTTTCAACATACTCGAAAGATGTTTCTACTTGTGATCTTGTAGAACTTGGAATCCCCACTTGATGTTCCCTTAAAGAATTATTATCTGAAGATAACATATTCTCGAAGAACTTTACTTCTCAAGATTTTATAGATGCGTCTTTACACACTTATTTTACTGTCAAACTATAGAAAATTGTTGGTTAATATGTTGAAATGTGTCTTAATTCTATTTAATTTATGTTTTGCAGGACAACATGATGAATGTAGTAGAATTGGGAAGGAATAAGGAAAAAGAGACCAAAATGAAAGAAAATAAAAGTTTAGGGACTAAATCACAAATATCCAAAAGTTGGTTCGGAAGGATCAAATGGGAATTTGAAAGGGTTGGAAGCTAATTGGTTGAAGACAATAGGCTTTGGGTGAAAAATTGGAGAAAATAATGCAAAAAATAGCGAAAATGGCATAATTCAAGTTTGAGGACCAAATTGCAAATACTCAATGGTTGATTTAGACAACAAGAAGATACTTTGAAGATTGCTAAGAGACAACTGGATGTAATTGAAAATAAAAAAGGAATGGAATATGATCAAGATATTATCAAAATCAATTCTCAATTCGCATAATATATATTCCAGATTTTAAGCCGAAGATTGAGATTCATTCTTGGCATATTAAACATCTGAATTGGAAGAAATCTATTTACAAAAGTTGTATTCCTTTGAGTTATCTTTTCAACGCACTTTGAATCGTTTAAATCGGATATTGAGAGAGAAAGTTATGACCAAAATACTATCTGTTGTGCAAAGACAAAAAAAAGGCGAAGGCAGCATTATACATATTGGGAACGCCTCCATACACTTTGGACGTGATTTTCAACCATTTTTCGACTCCTATAAATCCTTAACAACAGAATACATATTGAGAACACCTCGATACACTTTTCTCTCATCTTTTAGCTCAAGACCTAATGAAGAACTAAACAATTTGGTGAAACAATGTAGGAACTAATTGGATTTGGTGATTTCACATCTTTTATTTATGTAATTGTTATTTTTCAATTCTAGGTTTAGATTTTCTCTTCATAAATTTATTTTGAAATTGGTTTAACTGTTATTAGACTTTTCATAGACATTATTCATGCTTTTTCTATCGAACAATCGATATACTTGTTGAATTTCAATTTCATTTATTTTATTGGTGTGATTATTTACTACCTTATGCTTGATGTATATGATCGATTTATAATCTGATTTCAATAAATAATTTTGGAAAATTGTTAGAGAAAATATAGATTATATGGTTACATTTGAATTAAATTGATTTTTAACGGAAAATTTTCAAATTAGAGTGCCAGGATGAAAGCCTCTAATTGAGTTACAAAAAATGAATAATTGACGTTGAATGATCCAATCCAATTAAGGAGATTCTGACACTTCGATGTTTTAAGTCATTGATTTTAATTTCATTACGAGAAACCAAGGCTGTGCTACAATTGCCATGTTCTTCTTTGAGTATTTTTCCATTTCCCAGTGGACTCGACACCCCCAAAATTGTGCTACAATTAACATGTTATTCTTTAGGTGTAATCAAACTTTGGTGTCATTGCCAGGGAGATAGTACCAAACACTAAGGGATCAATTGAAAAGGGTGACATCGTTCATTTACTGTTGTTTTTAGTTAATATAATTTGCTTATTTGTTGTTTTTATTTTATTCTCATATAGTTTTGTTTTCTCGTGTTTTCTAAGTAGGGATCAAGACAAGTAAAGAAGCTCTACAGAAGGACCTTTTCCAGTGTTTGGACCTCTTTTTAACCCTATCTTTGATATTGCATCTATTGACACGAACACCACACTACACAATACCATGACTGATAATGAACATGGATATATGCCTTTTAGGACTTTACAAGATTATTTTTACCCTGCACGCACATCCATGCCATTATGCATAATTTTTCACCTAATATGCAACGTATGGATCTTAAACCAGGAATGATTCAACTTCTTCCCTATTTTCGAGGACTCGAAATTGAAAATCAGTACCTGCACATTAGGGAGTTCGAGGAGGTGATAGCAACCTTCCACAATCAACATGGTACAACGAAGGCATTCAGACTTAAATTTGTCCCATTTTTACTTAAAGAAAGAGTAAAAAACTGGTTGTATTCCTTGAGACCATGTTCAATTGGGACTTGGGCCGAAATGACTCAAGCGTTCTTTAATAAATACTTTCCCCATCATAAGACTAGTGCCCTTAAAAAGCAAATCTCATCATTCACTCAAAAGGATATTGATACCTTACACCATGTTTAGGAAAGATATAAAAAACTACAAGCCTTTTGCCCCCACCAAGATTATGAGAGTTGGTGTATCATGAGCTATTTTTATGAGGGATTAACACCTAGGGAGTGTCAATTCATAGAGATAATGTGTAACAGTGAATTTCAATAAGGGATAAACACTCATAACGATGAATTTCTACAAAAAGGTCCTCATGAAGCCATAGAATGCCTAAATGACCTTGCAAAAAAGCTTATACTTGGATTGGACCTATCACCACTGAGAGTACCAATAGGCCACGAATCATAGGGAATTCTATTAGCACGAGTATCTATCATCTTAGGGAGGAGGACGACCTTAGAGCCAAAATAGAAGTCCCTTACGTCCTAAGGACTCAAAATCTGCACAGAATGTATCCCCGTGTTGAGTCTCTAGGACCCTGCTTTGTGTGTTGTGGAACTAATCATCTAGCACAAGAGTGTAGTACTTTTGCTGACATGAGGGGGTTTTATGAGGAACACTGTAACGCATTAGGAACATACAAAAATCCATACACCCCATTTTCGAAAACCTACAATCCTAGGTAGTGGAATCACCCCAATTTTCAGTTGGAAACCCGAAAACCAGCAACCTGCCCAGCCACCTAGGACTTTTAATACACACTCATATCATCCTACAACTTCTATGAGCTCTTTAGAAGATACCTTGCATGCTTTTATAGAGGTGGAAGGTACAATAAATCAAAAGTAAGCCCCAATCTTGATCTGTCAAAGCCCAGTCCCCAGCCAAAGTATTCTATATTCAATCAAAAGAAATCCCTCTAATAAATTACATCTACATATAAAAAGTAAAATGAGACGTCGAGAGTGTCACTTAACCATTCCTCTCACGCAGCTAATGTGATAGCGACTGTAGCATTCCATTCCCGGAGGCTTTCAATAATCCATAGGAATCAATAGAAAAAGCAAATCCATTATGATACACCAAATCCAGCTCGATTGATAGAATGAAAAGATCTGCCATTTCTTGAAATCTCAACTCTCCAACGATTTTAAAGCTTCAAAAGATAGTGGTTTAGGGTTAGGAAGCTTCCAGAATTCTTAGCAAAATGTTGTGTCCACGTTTTGCATCCTTCGTCCCTTGTCGAAGGTAGTTCCATCCCGCTGCAGCATCCTATCTGTGCTGAATTTTTCCAGCCACTACCTAGACAGATGTAGCCATGTCTGGGAGATGTAAGTCATTGCATAAAGCAATAGGTAACAGCATGCTTGCATGCATTTTTCAGCTAGATTTAAATTTGGCCATTGGATTAAATAAATCCTGGCCATTCATTTCAATTGTATTTGCAATGTATTGCCTATAAATACCATGTATTGCTCATTTGTAAATTAGAGTGGGTAAGGAAGACATTTGTGTTTGTAACTTGTAATATAATCTCAAGTAATATAAAGGCAGATTCTTCCCAAACTTGTCTTTGTTTCTTTGTTCCTGCAATTTGTTCCTTTACTTTAGTCTTCAATTGTGCAAGTTTCATTAACCCCAAAGGGTTAATTTCGTGGCTAGATTTCAGGCAGGCTAACTTAACCAAGTTTCCAGTGAGAGGTGGAAACGTTGAAGGGTTAAGGTCGCACGTTGGTTGGAAGTTTTCAGGTAACAAACTTTGGGTCGTAACAGTAGTATCAGAGACACGCTTGGTTCCATTTGTGAAGGTGTTCACATGGTAGACCCACGAGATGATACTGAAATTGAGACTGAAGTTAGGGACGAGATGTTGTTCCTGTTGAGGGACGAGCAAAGAGATGGGGAAAAAGTAAGATAAGGGAGGTTCATGTTGCTGAAGAGAAGGTTGAACAAATCCTTGCTAATATGGGAGATAAGGTGGAGTCTCTCAAAAATTCTTTTGAGACGCTGGAATCTCATGATATTAATCAGTTGGAAAACCTTCAAAATAATGTCCAGGCTATTATGGACGGACAAGCATCGATGAGGGACTAAGTCCTGGTTTTAAGAGATGAAGTTCAGGCTACACTGGCTGAACATGCAGTGTTGGTGGAAGACTTTGCTCAACCTTTGAGAAAAACAAAGAGATAAAGAATCATATGTCTAAACTGACTAATGCCTTAGATGTAGGGAGTACGAGAAATTTCCTGCTTAGTCTCAACCAAATCCTAAGGGGTAACACATGGCACAAACTTCAAGACCAGAAAAAAATAATCTTAAAGAAGTGCATGCCATAACCACTAGATCAGGGAAAGTTATAGAACTAATCCCCAAGCTTAGGGAAACTGAAAAGGAGTCTAGTGAGAATAGTCCTAGTTAGGAAGTGGTAGAAAGCCCGATTAGAGTGCCTTTTCCTTAAGCTCTTAAGCTTACACCGAAGCTTGCTGGTCAACATAGTGAAATCCTAGAACACCTCAAGCAAGTAAAAATCAATCTGCCTCTCTTGTACGTGATTTCTCAGGTTCCTACATATGCTAAAGTCCTTAAGGACTTGTACATTGTGAAGAGAAAGTACCGTGTCAAGAAAACCACTTTCTTGACTGAGCAAGTGAGTACAATGACCGAGCAAAGGATCTCTACAGAGTATAAGGACCCTGGTTGTTCCACTGTGTCTTGTGTTATTGGGAACCGTGAGTTTGCACAAGCTCTTCTTGATTTAGGTGCAAGTGTAAATCTTATGCCATATGTAATTTACTTGTTGCTAGGCTTAGGTAAGAAAAAACCAACCTCTGTGGTCTTACAATTAGTTGATAGGTCCACCATTAGGCCTTTGTGGGTAGTTGAAGATGTATTGGTCCAAATTGACAAATTTACTTTCTACGGACTTCTTGGTTTTGGATGTAAAGGTTGATGTAAATGTTGAATCTAAAATCCCTATTATCTTTGTTAGGCCTTTTCTTGCTGTAGCTAATGCTCTTATAAATTATAGGAATGGTCTCACGAAGCTTTCTTTTGGGAACATAACTTTAGAAGTCAATATTTTTCGCATCACAAAGCAGCCACAAGAGGATAACGAGTGTCATCAAACATTCAAGATTGACGCACTCACTCAGGAGCAAACACCTATAAACACCGACTTCGACCCTCTGAACTCATTTATCTTAAATTCTGAAATCCCAGCTGGTTCTGATGATGATGAGTATACTAACATTTGTGCTTTTTTTGCAAAATTGCAGGATTACAGAGCATTACCATGGCAACCCAAGTTTAAAGAATTGCCAGAAAGGACTGGAGGACAGAAGCCATTAAGCATTGAGAGTCCTAAACCAGAATTGAAATCTCTGCCTCTAGGACTAAACATGAATTTCTCGGACCAGGTGATACATTACCTGTAATTATTTCTTATGAATTGAATGCATAACAATGTAAGCAACGGTTGAACATTCTGAATGAGCATCGATCTACATTAGGTTGGACTATAGCTGACATTAAAGGTATTAGCCCTTAATTTGCTCACATAGGATTCATCTAGAAGAAGGAACTAATCCTAGGAGAGACCTACAACATAGGCTAAGCCCCACAATGAAAGATGTAGTGAAAAATGAGGTGCTTAAATTGTTAGATGCATGTATCAGTTACTCTATCGCGGATAGTAAATGGGTTAGTCCTACACAGGTAGTTCCTAAAAAGTTAGGAGTCATGGTAGTGAAAAATGAATTAGATTAAACGGTTCCACAAAGATAGTGACTGTTTAGCGCATGTGTATAGATTAAAGGGAACTAAATGCTGCCACCTACAAGGCTCATTTTCCTCTCCCCTTTTTAGATCAAATCTTGGAGTGTGTGGCGGCCATCCTTTTTACTATTTTCTTGATGGCTACTTTGGTTACTATAAAATTGAAATTGCATTAGAAGACCAGGATAATACCACATTCACTTGCCATTTTGGCACTTATGCCTTTCGTAGGATGCCATTTGGACTTTGTAATGCTCCTGCCACATTCCAAAGATTTATGACTAGTATATTTAGTGACATGGTAGAGAATTGCATGGAAGTGGTCATGGATGACCTAAATGTGTTTGGAACTTCTTTTGATGCATATTTGTTAAATTTGAAGAGAGTTTTGACACGATATGAGGAAAAAAGGTTAGTTTTAAATTGAAAAAAGCATAATTTCATGGTACCTTCGAAAATTGTTTTAGGGCATTTGATTTCTTCTAGAGGAATAGAGGTCAACAAGTTTAAAATTGAACTAATATCTAAATTACCCATACTTAAGATAGTAAAAGATGTTAGATCATTTTTAGGCTACACAGGTTTCTATAGATGGTTTATATAAAAATTCTCATCTATCTCTAGACCATTGTGTAACATTTTAAATAAAGATGTCGCTTTTGAGTGGACTCCCGAATGTTAAGATGCATTTAAAACACTGATTGACAAACTCACTTCAACACCCATCATGAAACCACCTGATTGGACACTACCGTTTGAAATCATGTGTGATGCTAGTGACTATACGGTAGGTACGATTATTGGGCAACACAGATAAGGTAAGCCTTTTGTGATTTGTTATGCTAGTAGAACTCTTAACAGTGCTCAAATGAACTATTCCACTACCGAAACAAAGTTACTAGTTGTAATTTTTGCACTTGATAAGTTTAGATTTTATTTGATTGGTTCCCATTACAATCTTCAAAGATAATGCTACCCTTAAGTACATTCTTATAAAGAAGGATGCTAAGGCGCGATTAATACGATGGATCTTACTTTCACAGGAATTTGACACACCATTAAAGACAAGAAGGGAGTGGAAAATGTGGTGGCCGACCACCAATCAAGGTAAATTTTGAGGATAGCGCGATCACATTACCGAGATGAATTTCTAGATGAGAATTTATTTGTGTTTCTTCTCTACCATGGTTTGCTCACATTGTAAACTATTTGGCTATAGGTGAGATTCATACATAGTGGAGCTCACTGGACAAGAGGAAGTTCCTGGTCGAAGTACGTAATTTTTATTGGGATGATCCATATCTATTTAAATACTGTCCCTGACCAAATTTCTAGAATTGCAATCTTTGGATATTTGTGTCACTGTCAAATTTCAAGGCGAACTGGTGATCAAGCAGTCCGCATACTCTTAGGTTTTAACCCCTTTACATGAATCAAAATTCATCTCTTCATCTCTTATTTGAATCACCCATAGGGCGTTACCATTCTCTCATGAGTAACACAATAACTCGTTTATGCAAACCGAAAACAAATAATTTTACTCTACTTACAAAAGTGTCGTAAACATCCATACCTTGAATGCTTGGAGTTTGAATATCCTTTGGCATTCAATATATAATAAAATTTAGCCCACTCCTTGCCTCTTCTTTAGAAATTTTCAGATTCAAAGTATCTTATGTTTATGAAAACAAAAATAACTTTATGTATAGATGAAATAGTTGGCGAGAGAAAACGTGGCTTTTGGGGTTGTAGAAGGTTGTTGCTTTGCTATCAAACACAAAACGAAATTGAAAATTTGCAACAACTAAAGTGGAATAAAACAATTGTGAACAGCATATTAACTTTGTGTATATATGGTGGAATTATGAGGAAACGTGCACATTAATTTTTGCATTTAAAATGGCAGTTTTTGTTTTTCGTTTTATTGATCAACATAATGGATTCTAAATGATTAAAATGGTTATGACACTTAATGATATTAAAATTTTAAATGAAAGGTCTAATGGAGAAAAATGAAAAGTCGGGTTGATGAAATATAAAAATAAATTAAGAAATAAATGGGGATGAATTAGGGGTCGTTTGGTACACCATAACAAGTTTATCTAATTTTTAGAATTTAAGTACTAAACATGTATGCAAAAATTAATATAACATGTGTCGTCAACATAAAAAAATTATCGTTTAAGAGAAATTCGATACCTTACAAAAAAAATTTAAAAAAAAAAAACAAGTGCGCAAAACTTTACTATTGTGACCAAAACTTTAATTTGAACTCTTAGGAAGGGTTGTAGCAACTTAATAATATAACTCAAATTATTTTTTCGATTTGTACAAGAAAAAAATTATTTTAAAATGAAACACAAGATTTTATTTTATTTTCTAGGTCGCTACATTTAGAATAGTTTGAGAAGATTTCACTGTTGTAGGAAGATGTTGAGATAAATGAGGATTGCATGTGTGAAATTAAAAATCTTGTATGGATTATCTTAGGTCAATAAGATGCAATTTGGTGAAAATCTCAAGTTAGAGGTCAGTTTATTTGGATTGGTGTTTAATGAGGGACAATACACTAATCAAGGTTAATCTTGTAAGGGTGTGAAAACATGTTGCCCTAAAGTCAACTGACTTGAGAGTTATCGGCATAAAACTCGCTAAATAGGTTATTTAGAAAGTTTAAAGGAGAGAATGATGTAAATAAAGAAAAAATTGTTGAAAAAAAAATTGGGGAAAAAAATAGAAAAAGCATGTACATACAACAGAAGACACACCAAATGCCTTGGTTAAGTCTCAAACACTTGTTTAAGAAAATTTGACTTTTGATAAGGAATTATTAACCTAGTTGAGTTCTGAAGATTGAAGCAATCAAACTATGGAGATTTCTTGTTTATTGACATATCAACTTACAATTAGTGAGATTTACTTAAACTAGAAAGATGTAGATAGTATAAAATTTCAACCTTAGGTCTCAGACTTGAAAAGAATAATTTTGGGAGTATGTGAGTCTTACGAGTGATGAAAGAACACATTTGACCATTGAGAGTCGTGAATTGAAACAACTTATGAATTCATAATGTTATGCGTAATTTTCACACACATACATACGTCGATTTTACATTGAAAAAGTATATTTTAATTTATGTATTGTGATTTTGAAGCTATGCATATATTTGATAGTATAATTACAATTCTGAGATAAAAAGCTAGCTTAGCTAGCTAAATCTTTTTGCATTGCTTGATTGACTGACCACCAATTAGGTAATTAGCGCTGCGTGTTTGTGTGTTTGTTAGGTTTTAGTTTTGTTTGAGGACAAACAAAGATTCAAGTTTGGGGATTTGATAAATATAGTTTCTACACTTATTTGAGATCCTAAATGATGATATTTTACTGTTCTTTGTTGTATTGCATTTTGTAGGTAAATTTCGATGTTTGGTGAATAATTGGAGAAAATGACGCAAATATGGTGAAAAAGGCGAAATCCAAAAGTCGATGACTAAATTCAAAAAATCCAAAGATGAGATGGGAAACGAAATGAAGATCGAAGATACCAAGCATTTAATTTGATACAATTGGAAGATAAATGAACAAGATTACAAGAGAATGGCTGAAATGAAGCAAACCCAAAGTTCGGGGACTAAAGTACACCTACTAAAAAGTTACGTCGAACCTCACGGTAAGAAATCGAGAGTGCTAGGGGTCAAGCGGATGAGAAAAGAATTCAACGGGACGAAGTATAGTCAAAGTATTACCACACATCAACTTTTAGCCGAAAATGTTATGCTTTAGATTTTTGGCCTCATATTGAAACTCAATTTCGGCATAGCAAGTTTTCGAATTGGAAAAATGATACTTCTATAAGCATTGTAGACCTCCAAGTTATATTTTCAATGCACTTTGAATCACTTCAATCGGATATCGAGAGAAAAGTTATGACAAAAATATTGAAAATGTTCAGCTGTTAAAAATTAGGCGAGGCGCACGCCCTCACCTGTAGGAGAGGCACGCGCCCCAACCAAAAATGGGATGCTTGAGGCATCTAAAACCAGCTAGGCGCATACGCTATATATGCCCAGGCGTGCGCCTCAATACAGAAAGGGAAAAATATGATTTTCTTTATTTTTGTTTCGGTAACAATTCCATGCATTCTTTTTGGCATTCTTTAAATACCAAACTCAACCACAACGTGAGAGAGGGTCATTCGACTATTTTTGTTTTGGTAACAATTCGTTACATTCTTTTTAGCATTCTTTAAATAGTAAACTCGACCACAACGTGAGAAAGGATCATTCGACCTAAATTTCATCATATTCTACATGTTTTGGAGGCGAAAAACAAGTCTATACATCAAGTGAAGGCGAATTATACAAGGATTTTGAAGATTCATAGCCTATTTTTAAGATTTGAGCCAATAACGTAGATTTCTCCTACTTCTTTTATCTTTCTTATTTTCAGGTGATGTTTTTCCAATTATTCTTGTGTAATTTAATTAAAAGAATATTAGGCTAAGTTTTTCATTATATTGGATGAATGATGAACTCTATTGTTTTTTTTTTTAATTAAAGACAATTAGTTTAGTATTTCTTGATTAGTTTTGCATTACCATTGAACTATTTGATTGTTTGATCACCAACTAGATATTTAAGTTACTTGTTGTAGTGTAGGAATATTCACAAAAAATTTAGAACGCAGTAAAATCAACACATGAGCAATAAGTATTAGGAATAATATCTATGACATATACAATCATGTACGATAAAACATGTGAATCAATGTACATTTTTCATATGAGTTCGGACTAGGAATATGATCTGGTCGTGTTAAACATAGATTTAATATATTTTGAAAAAGAATATTGAATAACAATTGATTATCGATTGTCATGAATGCATGAATTTACTAGATTACGAATTAAGAGTTGAATCAGATGGCAATAGGGAGACTCACAATTTCAATACAAATATTCGCATATTAAATAAATACTTTATTTGCTTTGTTAGTTTATGATTAATATAGAAAACATAGAAACCATCTACTTTGATACCACCACACTTCGAATTTAATAGTAGATATTAAACTACAAATTAGACCTAATTCTTCGTAGAACGATACTCTTAACTTACAAATCTTATTACTTATACAATGATCATGTACGCTTGTGGGTTTTGTCCGAACAGCTACTAACAAGTTCTTTCCATTTTAGGTTATTAAAAGTGGAAAGAAATTTGAATGGACACAAGAGTATGATGACACCTTCCATGTATTGAAAGAACACTTGGGAAGGCTCATCTCCTATCTAAGCATGTTCTAAGAAAATATTGATGTTGTATGTGGACGTCCCTTATGTCATTATGAGTTCAGTTATGGTCAAGAAAGAGAATCAACAATTAACTTCTAGTATACTATATAAGAATTTCGAGATATAGAGACTATATACCCAGAGATAGATAAGCTAGTTGTTGCCTTTGAAATTAGTCCTGCAAAACCTGATGTGTGGAAGGTTGATGAAATGAGAAATCGAGTTGAGACGGTTCCACATCAGTCAGAGCAAAGATGACATTTAAAGGACAAGGCCTAACTTATTTTATGACACAAGATTGACCATTACCTCAAACCCAACATAACCTACAACAAGGAAACAATTTGTGGATGGTTCATCAAGCAACGCCAGATCAATAGTTGGGATTTTATTGGTGAGCCTCGAGCCTATTTTTGCAATTAATTTTTCTATTTATTTTTGTTAGGTTTTAGTTGATTTTGTAAATGGCAAATTCTGCGAATAAAAGGACTTAAATTGATAGGTTGTTAAAATTCAAGGAGTAATATGCAATTTGTGTAAAAGTTGGTTATTAGGTCTAGGGTTTAGAGTTTGGAACAAGGATGAAAACGGTACGAATTTTCGATCGATTGTCGTCAAGGGTTGGCTCTAACTACAAAAGCAGAAACATCATCGCTAGACCGTAGCCCCTCGTTCGCTCGAGTGTCACCCTATCGTTCGACTGTCACTGGCCCTTCGCTCAAGCGACAGCTTTATACGAGATATTTTTATTTCACTTTTTAAAGGTTTTTTTTCTCGGTCAATTGATTTTTTGACCTATCTATATATACCAGAACACGTACATAACGATTTTCTTAAGGTTGTTAATTGAAAAAGCTTCATTTGTGAGAGATCTATTCATTCCATCATTCAACACTCATCTTGTGCGAGTGTTTTGGTTAGAAAAACATCAAATTCAATATCTTAATACAAAAAACCAAACTTCCTACATATCTGTTAGAGGTGCTGAAGATCGAGGAAAAAAATTGAAGTTCTAGTCTGTGAGGAACTGATTATTCTTCTTGATCCACATGGGATAGGCGATTCTACCAAGCTAGGGATGCTACAGGATAGCGGAGTTCCCGGAGAGCATTGGTTGTTACAACTGAAATTCGTGCAGGGGTCACAGAATTAAGGAAAGCTATTACAATTGCAGTCATGAGATCAAATAGTTGGTGTCATCGTCTAGTCTAGTAGACTGTAAGTACAGAATCGTTTATAGTGGATTGACTGGCAAAGTACCCGACGTTTTTCGTAGTTGGATTTCTCCGTGAACAATTCACGTGTTCTTTACTGCTTTATTATTTATTGTTTATGATATGCAAACTGCGGTAATTCAACATAGGATAACTTGACTTGCATGATTAACCATCTAGATAAGAATTAAAAGTGACTTGTTGCTATTTAATTCGTGACTATTTCTAATTCCGCATTAAATACCTATTCACCCCCTTCTAGGTATTTTTAGGGTCGAATTTCGTATATTTCAGTTGGTATCAGAGCCTAATTTCAATTCCTAACCCTTATTTGATTTAGTCTAGATGAGTAGTTTTTTGTCTGTCCCGCCATATTTTGATGACAATAATTATGCCTACTGAAAAGTTTGAATGAGAGCTTTTCTTAAGGATTTGGATGAACGTATATGAATTTGCGTGCAAAATGGGCGGACTCCGCCTACAACAACTGTTGCGGTGTTGTTACACCCACTGATATTTCTTTGTGAACCAAAACAAACTTGGATGAATGTAATTAGAATAGTAAAAATTTGCATGCTTTGTTTATAGCTATGTCTCCTGAGGAATTTAGGAGAGTTTGGGACATTTTGGAGACAACCTATGAGGGTACTAAAATTTTGAAAAACTCTAAATTGCAAATGTTGACGTCTAGATTTGAAAAACTTAGGATGAATGATGATGAGAGATTTGATGAGTTTTATGCTAATTTGAATGATATTGTAAACTCTAGTTTAATCTAGGCGAAAGGATCCTAGAGTCGAAAATTGTTCGTAAGGTTCTTATATCTCTACCTGAAAGTTAAAGAAAGTAAGGACCTAGATAGCATTAAAGTAGAAGAATTCATAGGATTCCTCCAAACTTATGAATTGACCTTAGCTCAGTCTAAGAAACAGAAATCCATCACCATGAACACTGTTAGAGAAGATGAGAGAGAGTCCACTGACACTGAGACACTTAAGGACGAAGAAATTGTACGAGTCCTATCGTGAATTGTTTGAGGAGAGTCTCAAAATCAAAAAGGTCAACAAAGTTGTTCTGAAAAAGGTGAACGAGCTTGAACTTGAACATGAAACATTGCTGAGTGACCTCCAGGACTCGACCAAGAGAGTGAGTGAGTTGGAGCTCGTCAATGAAAACGTGGAGATTAAAGTTAAATCATTAATATGCTCAACTCCAATCATTCATGAATGGCTTGCAGAAGCTGGATAATTTCTTGGGATGAACAAGCTTGCGGGTGACATGTATGGTCTGGGTTATGTTCATAGCCTTGATGCTACAGCTAGTACATCCAAGATTACGTTCGTTCCTGCCACGAATAAAGCTCGTGAGATTGCTTATCCGAAACCCAAAGGTAAGCATGCCATTAGATCGAGACCTACCAAACAGCGTAGGGTCAATCGTCCTACTTATCGGCAACAACCACCGAGCAGGTTTGAACCACGATTCATTCCCACTTGCCAGTACTGTGGTGCACTAGGACACATCCGACCTCGGTGTCGTAACCGTAGGAATTAGGGGTGAGCGTGGGTTGGGTTGGGTCGGTTTTTGCCCCAACCCAACATTGTCGCTTTGTTAGAAATCCAACCCAACTCAACCCATGTAAATGTTGAAACCCAACCCAATTATGTGTCGGTCGGGTTGGGCTAGTCAGTTTGAGAAAAATTTATTACACAAAAATTAAAATCATCCAGTTTTTTGATGTAAAATAACAATAATATAGCCATTAGCCATCCAATGTCAATAAACTTGAAAAATAAAAAATTAAAATCCATCAAATATTCATCAAAATAATTAAACAAAAACGATTACACATTTCATTAAAAGTTAAAACAAACCACATTTGTAAATTATCACTATGAAAGAACACAAGTAAACAAGTCACATTGATCACATTGAATCTGATTTAGCTTGTGTCCCAGTGCCACTTTCTTCCCCTACATCTATACCTACCAACAATGCACGCAGAATTCAGTCCAGTACACTACCTCTCAGTAAAAGAGCAACCCCATATAAGCAACATAAAGATCAAAACATAATACAGATAAAACCAACATAACGGAAAGCAAACTGGAAAAGGAAATACAGATTCAAAGAAAAATATAAAGTCATGCTTGAATCCTATTAGAATCTATATATTCATTGACGTTTTCTTTTCATTTTGGGGCCATTTGTCAAGTATAAGTTTTGATAAAAGTTTAAATTCTTTTACATAATCAAATTATCATACCCAAATTGACTTAGCAACAAATTCCATCCAATACCCAAAAATAAAGTAGGACTGTACAAAAATAAAATTTGAAGAAAGATCTGATATTTTCACGGGTAACAATTTTCTACATTTACTTCATATTATCAACAGAAATATAGAATCACAACATGGGTAGTTCATAAGAAGTCAGTTTTCTTACACAAATGAAATATACGAGGACTTGACGCAAAATAAAAGTATATCAACAATCTAAAAGCACAGAAAAATAAACCGATATAATTTTCAGATCTAGAACCACCAAAAACTCGTTTCATAAATAAACAAAATAAGAAATCACCAATATCAGATAGAAAATAGCATTTAATGTTTGTGTAAAGAAGAACTTAGCAAAAAATCAATCCGTTAACAAAATCAGGTTAATAAAAGAAAATGAAAAACCACAGCAATACCTATACTAAATACGGAGAGAGAAGATCGCTGACGACTGGTGAGAGAGCATATCCGGGTTCGTTTGAAGGTCCAGTCAGTAATTGAGCCACTGGCAAAAATAGAGAAAAGGAACACGAAGAAAACGTAAAGAGCGATAATGAGATTAGATTTTTGGGGTGATGGGATTGTGGAGTTTGCTGCAGAGTAGGAGAAGGAAGGGGATGGAGAGTTCTATGGCTGCGCTGAAACTTGGAACTTGGAAGTGAAGTGTGAGTGAAGATGTTTTTATTCTTTAGGCTTTAGGTTTTAGTTGAAGATGTTTTTTCTTCTTCTTTTTTTTTTTGGTTTTGGGTCGGGTCGGCTTTGGGTTGCTAACCCATGACCCGACCAACTTACCCAATCCGCAACCCGAAACCCGCCCAAAAATTCCAAAAATCGACCTAAACCGGTCGATTTGGGTCGGGTCGGTCAATTTTTTCAGGTTGGTTTGGGTTTTGCCCACCCCTAGTGGGAATAGAAGTAAGAATCTGGATTTCACCAGTAAGGTTGACCTTCTTGCCAGTCAAGTCAGCCATTAACTGAGATGATGACTCGATTAACTCAATCATCTTCGCTTCTAAGAAAGTTTGGATCAAGAGGAGTGACCTCGAAGGTCGTGAAAATGGTCATGCTCTTTATGGTAAGGGTATTCAAATTTCGCTCTGATTTGGTGTTTAGGTGCATGCATGTACATTTCATTGTGTCCATTCATTCATACATGTATCCCACTTGTTTTTCTTTGCTTTGTGTGCTTAATTTGCTATTTTTATTTCCTTGCAATTGTTTGCTTTAAGTATGTTTAAAAAAAATTGATTGAAAAATGGGAAAAATATAAAAATATTTTCTTTTTGGCAAACGACACATTGTTATGATTTTAAACATGTTTTGTATGACCAAGTAAGCATTTATCTGGTTTACACTGTTATTTCCATTGCTTGGTTTGGTTTAACGTGGAGTATTGAGTATGTGTCATCATCTAAACTTCTGCACTTCACACACTATGATCTTGTGAATGAGTCTGAATCGTGTGTGTGAGGTTTGGGATGGCAGACACATGTTAATAGGGTGACCTCGATCATGAATTGACCTATATTTAGATGACATATGCTCGTGATAGTCTCCATGCATTGTTGCATTAATGAAAGAAATATGGATACTAAATTGATTCATCTTATATTATGTTCGAAGCCTATTTCACTCAAGTAATTAAGCCCATGGGATTTCTCATAACTTGGTGCCTATGGTTATCTGACTTTGGTTAACCAGCCTAAAGCTCGTTACATGGGTCAATTTAGTCGTTTAATGAACAGAGTCTGCACATAAGATGTTATTTACGAGAAAAACGATAAAAAAATAATATAATAAAATATTCTAAAATTCAGGGGGAGAAAAGAAAATTTATCATATATTTGAGCTCATTTGTAGGTCCTAAAATTTATTCGGGTTAGACTTTCATCAGTAGGGATCATACTTATTTAGCAAGTGATGTTTCACATGTCCTTTCTCACAAATTTAAGGTTTGAAGTCATTTTCACAATAAAATAGTAGCACATTACACACATGAGTCATTTATACGCTTTACTCAATCTTGAACCAAAATACGTAAGTGGGAAACTCGCTTTGAAAATGCTCGATTTGTGATTGCATGCTTGATTTTAATCATTGAAGTGTCAACTGCTTAATTTGCTTACTTTACATATTATTGAAACAAAAAAAAATGCGATTTTTCTTAATTTTTGAATTTTTGGTGATATTTCTGTCATTTGACGTGTCGCCAGCCTATCGCTGAAACAAGCTCGAGCGACAGCAGCAAAAGCTGCCTCGCTCGCTTGTCGCTCGAGCGATAGAGTGTAAGTTTGTAAGTTAAAGGGGTTTTCACGTATTTTTCACCCACTTTTCTCAAATTTTCTCAACTTTTTTCATCACCCACTCAAAATTTTACCGTCCTAATCACTTTCACCCACTTATTCCACTACATTGTGCTCATGTTTCATCAAATCATTCACTTTATAAGGTAAAGGTTCGAAACTTTGGTTTTTCATTTTTGTTTTGCACTTTCCTTTGCATTCTTCGATGTTTGATCTCTTCGCATTGGGTGTGTGTTGTTGCATTTCAGTAGTGGACCATTGTTATTGCTTATTATCACCTTTTGCACATTATGGCTTGGATTATTGGCATTGATTAGGCATTCTTTTTGTGTTCTTCATCGTCTTTTGACACTTTCTTGTTGTTTTTTATGGTGGTTGGTTTAGTTGATTATGTTGCCCTTGTTTTGATGAATGAGTTGTGTTGTTGGGTGGTTTTTGTTGACATTGATAGCTTGGGTCGTTATGATTGCTATTAGAGTTGGTGATTTTGAAGTTTGTGGTTGGTCGTTGTTTTGGGAGTTCAGACACTTCAACTTGATGATTGGTGTCGGGTTATTGTTTAGGAGTTTGCATAGTGTTGGTTGTGCTTGGGTATGATTAGATAGGCATCGGATGGTGACGTCAGGTCACCACATCATAGCGTCACGTCATGACACCGCGTCCCTACATCTAGACACCATAGCATGTGTCATGTCTTCACGTCACCTACGTCTAGGCATCATTGCATGTCGTCATGCATTCACTATTGGGCACATTACATGTCATTTTATTTGCCTTGTTCTACGTGTATTCATGCATGCCATGCATTTCATGGTTTCATTTGTTTTATATCGAGGTTTTATTCATGTTATTGATTTCAATTCTTTCAGATGCCGCCCAAGAGAGCACGCACTACTTCTTCTACTCCTAGTACCTCGACATCCTCTAGTCGAACTCAGTTTATTTCTGCTGTCGCCCAAGATGTTTTTGGATCGCAGTTCTCTCTTCGTCCTGTACTCTTTGAGCGCAAGGTCATTATGTCTGACTTGTCCCCCGACCTTGCTACCATTTTCACTTCTTGGGGTTGGGAACCTCTTCTTGTTGAGTTGACATCTCCTCTTTCTTTGTTAGTTCAGGAGTTTTACGCTAACATCCATGATGTTAATGGCTCTTCTTTTCGGGTCTTCCTTAGGGTCGGGTAGTTAAGATTACTACGGACTTTATATTGAGTCTTATTCATATTCCGAGAGTTGTCCACCCCCTGTTTCCATATCTTACTCCTGATTCACTTCCTTTGGACACTTTAGTCCGTTCCATGGTGTTTAACACACAGATGGAAGGAGGTCCTGGTGCGATGCACACTAGTTCTTTACCCACATATTTTGTTGCGCATTGTGTGCACAAATCTGTGACCGTTTCTCACACTTCTTTATTACCTATGGAGAAAGCTCGTTCTATGTACGTACTGCTGCACAGTGATTCCATTGATCTACCCACTTTCATTTGTCAGCAAATTTTGCATGAGTTCTAGACCACGGGGACTCGAGTTAGACTGCCTTATGCTTGTCTCATCTATGGGTTAGTCACTGCCCTATGTGCTAGTTTTCTGAGGAGGTTCCACGACGGGTTTCTCAGCCGATTGGCCATACCACTATTGCCCAAAACATGTCACATGCCTCTTCTGAGCCCGCACAACCTCAGGCTGATCCGACTGTGCCAGCTGATCCTATCAATGACCTGATTTCTTTTGACCCTTTTGATTTTCCTTCTTTTTCTACTGCTCCGAAGTCCACCAATATTCTTTTTTCTTCTTCAACTCCTCTTCCTTCTGCGTCGGTACCTTCTCCTCCTTCTCCCGAGTCTGCTCCTTCAGCGTCTGCTCCCATCGATCCTTCGGTCGTACTGTTGGGACATATGATCGTGCTTCTCGAGCAGCAAGCTAGTATGATAGCAGAGATTACACAGCTTCGTACCACCGTTGATCGCCATACTGTCGAGTTTGCTACACTACGGGGTACTGTTGGATACATTCAGCATGGACTACGATGGATTCATCGCCATTAGGATGATGTGTCTGAGGAGATGACAGACTTTGATGATACCGATAACGATGTTGGTGCTTCATAAATATAGGCTTACCCTTGTCATTGTGTGACAAAAAGGGGGAGTACAATCGATAGACAGATAGGCAGTTTTGTGGTAGGAGCAATCTCTATCCAGATTTTGATGTACTTAACATTTTGCTATATATAAAATTGATATCATTTTTTTGCAGTTTACGACTTACATTTTATATTGTGTCAAATGGGTCGTTGAGGTGAGACATAGATACATTTACCTACTGCTTAACACTTTGAGAGTTTGTAGTAAGGAGGAGCACATGCATATTTGTTTGAGCTCAATTTCGCTAAATTAAGGTTTAATGTTTTTACAGTATGAATGTTTCGTTTTGGTATGTTGGGTTGCATTGATATTGTGTCTTAGTTTAACTTTTAAAACTGAAAAATATGCTATTTGAGTTACAATTGGTTACAATTGCTTAAATGACACCTACAAGTGAACTGTTTGAACTGTGATTATCTTTGATACTATTTTTTACACATTTTATACTGATATTTGAGTTGTCTATTTCAGGAAACAGGTACTGCAGAGTTCGTTCAAGATAGTGTGTAGTTTATGGTGTGTAATTGGTTTTGAGTCTCTAACTTTTATTTTATTACTGTCTTGACATAGATTGGTGTTTTGTCACAAAATGCCAAAGGTGGAGTTTGTTAGGTTTTATTTGATTTTTTAATTGGCAAATTATGTGAACAAAAGGATTTAAATTGATAGGTAGTTAAAGTTCAAGGAGTAATATATAATTTGTGTAAAAGTTGGTTATTAGGTCTAGGGTTTCGAGTTTGGAACGAGGAAAATGGCGTGAATTTTCGTTGGACTGTCGTCAAGGGTTGGCTCAAGCTACAAAAACAAAACATCGTCGCCAGACCATCGCCCCTCTTTTGCTTGAGCGATAGCTTTATACGAAAAAATTTTATTTCACGTTTTAAAAGCTTTTTTCTCGACGCATTGATTTTTTGATCTATCTATATATACCAGAACACGTACAGAACGATTTTTTAAGGTTGTTAATTGAGAGAGCTTCATCTGTGAGACATGTATTCATTCCATCATTCAACATTCATCTTGTGTAAGTGTTTTGGTCAAAAAAACATCAAATTCAATATCCAAATACCAAAAACCAAACTTCCTACATATCTGTCAGAGGTGCTTAAGATCGAGAAAGGCGACTGAAGTTCTAGTCTGTGAAGAACGGGTTGTTTTTCGTGATCCACAAGAGATAGGCGATTCTACCAAGCAAGGGGCTACTGCAGGATAGCGGAGTTTCAGAAGAGCATTGGTTATTGCAACTGAAATTCATGCACGGGAGCACAGAATTCAAGAAAGCTGTTAGAATTGCAGTCAGGAGATCAGATAATTTGTGTCATCGTCTAGTCTGGTAGACTGTAAGTACAAAATCGTTTATAGTGGATTGACTGAAAAAGAGCCCTGAGTTTTTCCCAGTTGGGTTTCTCCCTGAACAATTCTTGTATTATTTGCTACTTTATTATTTATTGTTTATGATATGCAAACTGTGATAATTCAATATAGAATAACTTGACTTGCATGATTAACCATCTAAATAAGAATTAAAATGACTTGTTGCTATTTAATTCGTAACTGTTTTTAATTCCGCATTAAATACCTATTCACCCCCTCTAGGTATTGTTAGGATCGTACTTCGAATATTTCAATTTTTATGTTTTTCCATATGTTCTTTCAGTTTCTGTAACAATTTCCAATGGCTATGATTAACAACCGATCAATAATGAACCATGGAACCTAGTTCTTCCTCAGTTCCAGATCTGGTCCTAAATGTTCCCTTCTCTGTGTTCAAATTTTTTCGATTCTTGGTTGAGCCCTGGCGAAAGTATTCAGATAAAATTCAGTTATTCAGTATAGAAGTTTAACATTCATTTTTACTATATTCATCATTGTACCCTAGAAAACTAGTGCTCAATTAATCTCAAGCACCTAAGTTGAGAGAGTGACTTTATTTTAAGGATATGGTACTTATATAGGCCTGATTTGCTACTCCGTTACCCATTTAATTGTAAATTTCCTTTTCTTGTAGTTTTTAAATATATTATCAGTAATCTTAAAACTGATTCGCTAATAACGAACTTGTTGTATTTTGTCTGCAAATTAAGGAATTACGAACACGTTGTATTTTTTTTTCCAATTAGAGAAAGTAATAATTGTGTTTAGTATTTTATAGATGACAACTGATTCGACCATTGGTGTTTTGGATACTAAAAACCATAATGTGACTCAATTGTCAAGTCCTAGTTTTACCCAAGCAGTAACTCAAATAGCCAGCCTTGCTGTAATAGGAAAAAAAAAATTCAATTGGTTGAATTTCAAAAGTCATCAACATAAAATTTTTTATTTGACCACCTTAAATCTTGCAAGGTTCTTGATTAAGGATGCTTCGGAATTGAGAGGGTAAGGGATATACATGAGGTATCAGTGTGCTTGATGTTTGGAACTATTCTAGTTTCCAGTACCACTATTATATCATGAGCAGTTGGGCTGATACACTGTACAACGTGTACAATACGATGAAAATAACTAAGAAATTATGGGAGTCCTTGGACTAAAAGTTCAAAAAGTAAGGATGCCAAGCTAAGAGATTTATTGTTGGCTACTTCCTAGATTTTAAAATGGTGGACTCCAAAACTGTGATCAATCAAGTACACGTACTCCGAGTGAATTTGCATAAGAATAATGAAGAGTGAATGGTCTTGACTGAAACTTTCCAAAATGTGGCTATTATTGAGAAGCTACCTCTAGCATGGAAGGATTTCAAAAAATTTCTAAAGCACAAGCAAAAATAAATGAATCTTGAACTGCTTGTTAGATTTTAAATCGAAGAAAACAGCAAAAGTTCTAAAAAGAAGGGGCTCAATCCGACTATGGCTAAAGAAAATATTGTGTAGGTAGAAGTTCTAAGACCAAAAGAACATATCTGCCCATCTGGAAAATTGTCCAAGCTAGGACCGAAATGTAGAGTTTCCAAGAAGAAATTTCAAGAAAAATGCTACAATTGTGAGAAAATAGGAATGTTTGGAGTGTAGGTTGTCAAAGATGAACAATAAAGAAGAAGTAAACATGGCTTAAGGCATCACATATGATGTGTTTGAAATAAGTTTAGCAATAGTTATTTTTAAAGTAAACCTAGTGTGTTCAACCCAATGGAATGGTGGATTGGTATTGGTGCTACCTCAAAATGGTTTCTTCGATAAATATCACTTTGTTTGAAGCAATGGAGAATTATATGATGGACTATTTATGCTCAATGTTATGATTGAAAAACTAAAAACAAATAAACTTAATTCGTTTGCTCATTTTCTTGAATCTTCCAATTCGTGGCATGATAGATTAAGACATGTTAATTATGATACTTCGCATAGATTAATTAACTTAAATATATACCTGTATTCATAATGATTTTAAATATAAGTGAAAGACATGTTAATTATTGATACGAAATTGACAAGGTCATCTGTTATATTGTTCTTTGTTTTGAACTAGGATTGTTCGCTAGATAGGTAGAATGGATGAGAAAATATTAACCAACATAGGGGACAAAGGATGGAATGACGCCATTTCAATCTATTGAAGAAACACAAAATCACTCGATTTTATTCACAGTGGCTATGTGATTTAAAATATGTACAAAAAAAGAAATGACAACAAGTACTTGATTACCTTTGTCAATGATAACACAAAATATTTTTATGTGTATTTCCTTAAAGTAGGGAAAAAGTTGTAGAGAAATTTGTTCTCTACAAGAAAGAATTTGAAAATCAACTCAATAAGAAAATGGAGATGTTGAGAAGTGATTGTGGTCGTGAGTATACCAATTATTGAATTCTGCATAATATGGGATCACATAGTAAATCATAGCACCATATTCACCCTAGTAAAGTTGTGTTGTTGAACCAAAATATTGCACCATAAAAGAAAGTATGAATGCAATGTTCATGAGTTCTTGATTGTTTCAAAACATGTTGGGGGAAGTTGTGTTGTCAAAAAATTATCTTTTAAATAAGATGTCCCAAAATAGTTAAAAAAAAAAAAAAAAAAAAAAAAAGCGAACCAAACCATAGGCTAAATAGTCTATTATCATTATNAAAAAAAAAAGGAGGAGATATATGAGTTTTGGAAATGAAGGAAGCTTTCAAGTAAATACTTACTAATGTGGGCCTGTCTTGACAATGTTCGAGACCGTGGATTGCATCTTCATTTTCTATGCACACTATAGTAGTGCTTATCAATTTCTTATACATGCGTCTAAAATCTCATACCTACATAAAAATGATAATAAAATCGAGAAATGACTTTCCCTTGAATATGTACTTCTGTACAAATACAAAGAAAAAGCAAGCTACTCCAAATGAACATATGTAACTATGATTAGCAATAATTAGGACAGATAATAAGAAGAGGAAGTTGATGTTGAATCAAGATTTAGCAAAAAAAAAAAAGATGGGATGCGAATTTTTCTAAACTATAAGTTAGAAAGTGAACCTCAAAACTTTAAGGACATTGTGAACTCTTCATAAAGACCTTAATAGAATGAGGCTATTAAAAGAGAAATATATTCAATTCTAGAAAACCATACATGAGAGTTGGAGATCTTTCTTGGGAATGTGACCTACTATGATACAAATGGATTTTCAAGAGAAAAATGAAAGTAGATGAAACAATTGATAAGTATAAGGCCACACTACTGATAAAGGGTTATAGACAATGATAAGGCATTGATTAGTTTGATATGTGTTCTTCGGTAACAAGAATAACCTCCATTAGGATGATATTTAGGGTTGCAGCTTTGTGAACTCTTGAAGCACGTTAACTAGATGTGAAAACTACCTTTTTGAATGGAGATTTAGTAGAAGAAATCTACATCGAAGAACCTTAGGGTTTTTCTGTACTAGGATAGATAATGTTACTCATATAAATAATCCAAGTGACAAACTGCACAGCAAGTGAACCTAAATCCGTCCCACATCATTCTGCCCATATGGAAATTTGGCTGAGCCACTATTGGTCGAACCCCTATCTTGGCCGAGCCACTATTGGTCGAACCTCTATTGTCCGAACCCTTATGAAGAGCTGAGCCACAATGGATGACATGAAATATGTAGAGGCGTATTGGAGAAGATCTCATACTAGATCTTGTATCAAGTGGGTGATGTGACAACTCACTATGTATGTAACTCCACTCAATGAAACAAGTCAAGTCTAGTCTTACATATCAGGCCTAGGGCTGGCAAGCCGCCACAGCATTAAATACGAAATGACCTATGAATGATTGATTGATGGCTACGATAAGAGGTCTCGGCTATGCGGATGAGGCCACGTGTTCCATCATCTAACGGCTCTCCACTATTGTATTTTACTATAAAAGCACACACTTAACATTGTAAA